>JNEU01000777.1:0-286426 GCA_000697475.1 Lichtheimia corymbifera B2541
AGCAGATACACGAGGCATATTGATAATGGATGATCGATATTCTACATGGCAGCGTAAAGTAAGCAAATGGTCGAACAAAGCTACTAAGAGACCTGTCGCCATGACACCCAAACCATTGACGTAGGCAATGCCACCACTTACCACAAGATTCGTCACAAGAGATCTATGTTTCCAATGGAGATGGTTGTAGCTGAGAAGAGAGCAAAGAAAAAGAGGTACACCACTGAGGTGGTGGTGGTTGAGTTGGCTACTCAAACCACAGGAGCAGAAACATGGTGGAAGATGGCCAATCGATCGTTTACTGGAACTGAAAAATTGGTACGTGAATCAAGGTCACCCCCAAGCCCGTGACCTGGGTCAGTGACCCAGCCAAAGCGGTGTCTGATACTCCCTAAGTATCATGCAAATGAGCTGTGTTACACATGCACGCCCCTGCGCACCTTCCACTCTATTAGGGCCAAGCTACTTCACAATGACTAAACACCACTTGTCATATAGCATCACGTTTATAGCATATGTAAGAACATAAAGTGTCTGTATATCTAAACTTTACAATGAAACATGGGGTCTTCAATCGAACAAAGTTGCTCGTCTGGGTGGAGCGCACCTTGGGTGCAAGTTTCACGATCGTCGTGGCCATTCTCAGATTCACCCAATGTCATCACCAGCCTCGCCGAAAAAAAATTCAAGAGGTTGACCTGATTTCACTTTGGCTGGTGGTGACATTGCGAAATTTGGGATTGGCCACGACGATCGTGAAACTTCTACACAAGGTGCGCTACACCCAGCCGAGCAACTTTCTTCGATTGAAGACCCCACGTTTCATTGTAGAATTTTTAGTTATGGGCATCTTTATGTTTTACATATGCTGTAACCATGACGCTATATGAAAGGTGGTCTTTGTTCATTGTGAAGTATCATGCAAATGAGCTGTGTTACACAAGCACGCCCCTGCGCATATTCCGCTCTATCAGGGCCAACCTACTTCACAATGAACAAACACCACTTGTCATATAGCATCACGCTTACAGCACATGTAAAAACATAAAGTGCCCTTTTCTCCAAATCTCCATAATGATGTGTAGAGGCTTTATGAGAACGATGTTGATCAGCATGCCCGAGAGCACCTCCTGACCAAGTTTCGAGGTCGAAATGGGCAATATCGGCGCGCACGGCCGTACACCCTATTTATCTTTTCATCTTTTCGTCGTCTCTCCGACATACAAGATTTTCATAATGAACTCTGGGGACTTTATGAGAACGAAATTGCTCGGCGTGCTTGAAAGGATGTTGTGTGAAAGTTTCAGGTTCGGGGTGGGCAATCTCGGGGAGCAGGAGCGTCTACCCTACTTTCTCCTACATTTGGGCTGGCCCGCATTCAAAATGTTCATAATGAAGCATGCGGTTTTTAAATGAATGAAGTTGATCAGCATGTGCGAGAGTACCTTCATACCAAGTCTCATGTTCGAGATGGGGAATCCCAAGAAACTACATACTAATTGACTTTTTCATAAATCCGGCGCTTTCCCAATTTCCCGCCATCATAGTAAACCCCACATTATGCCCTCCCATTCAAAATTTTTAAATGAAGTGTGTGTTCTTTATTAAGACAAAGTTGGTCAGCATGCCGAGGAGCATCGTGTGTGAAAGTTTCAGGTTCGGGGTGGGCAATCTCGGGGAGCAGGAGCGTCTACCCTACTTTCTCCTACATTTGGGCTGGCCCGCATTCAAAATGTTCATAATGAAGCATGCGGTTTTTAAATGAATGAAGTTGATCAGCATGTGCGAGAGTACCTTCATACCAAGTCTCATGTTCGAGATGGGGAATCCCAAGAAACTACATACTAATTGACTTTTTCATAAATCCGGCGCTTTCCCAATTTCCCGCCATCATAGTAAACCCCACATTATGCTCTCCCTTTCAAAATTTTTAAATGAAGTGTGTGTTCTTTATTAAGACAAAGTTGGTCAGCATGCCGAGGAGCATCGTGTGTGAAAGTTTCAGGTTCGAGAGAGGCAATCAAGGTCATGGATTAATTATAATTATAGTGTGCATGGATTTGTAGGGTAGTGCCTGCCCTCTTTAAATTTCCCACTTCTTCCACTCTCAGCTTCTTGTCTCTTTCCTTTCCCATTCTCAACTGTTGCCCCCATTCAAGTACAGTTACCACCTGCGTACGATTGTCCTGCTTCAACCCATCATGTCAATCCTACAACTGCCTTGATATGATTGTCTTTGACTGAATGGCAAGCTCCATGGCGTGTGCACCCACGACAACACTCTCGTTTCTTGACACTGCACGTTCTCTTGTGCACTCCTCTACCACGACCGAGTATAACAGCATTCATCCCAGCAGTTGCTATCAGCAAGATCTTCTCTCCATTGACCCCAAATGGCGTTCACAGCCTTGTCACTCTACTACAACGCACGCTCTTGCACACACTCTGCCGCGAACCAACGTATATATGCAGTTGCTATTCGCAAAGCCTTCAATCGATTATTTTAAACAGCATTCTTTACTTGCAGTATCTTTGCCCTGAAGCCTCTTTCACGTGAACAGCAGATAGCCATTGTACAGAGGCAACTTGCTTTCAATACATACGGACTCCTATGGACGATGCCATATCAAGTACGCCTCAATACAAGTAATCTTCACCTGGTTGAGCTGCGATGGATAGTGACCAAGAAAAAGGTTGATCTACAGCCGGATGGAAAAGGATGAGCAGCAGTATTGAACTTGCAACGGCTATGATGTTGGATGCAATCAAGCGAGAAAGAAATCTGGGATGTTGCTTTGGTTACCTGGCGCGTCGTCAGCAAAGAAGAATGGATCACACATAGGGATACGGCCGAGGATACACGATGGATCAGATGGAATTTGGGAAGGGGCTTATATCTTTGACGAAAGGTGTTTTACAGCCATGGTTGATATTGGAGTACTCAAGACGATGCATGCAGCAGCCAAGAATACAATGACATAGTTATCCCTGTTGACTCTTGGTATATAATTCATCCGTATCTTATTCAACTTGCAATGCTTTTCTTTTATATCATCGTTACTTTATAAACACCCATATTACCATGTGCTATGTTTGACGTTTTCACTGAATGAAGATGCGGTCCAACACTGTATTTAAAAGGGCATCGTACTATTAGCACATATGATGTGCAGGATGTGGATCACATATTGGTTTATGGATCGAAAAGGGGAACATGATATTTGAAGGTCGGAAAACGGGGTTGGATCATTTACATTCATTTACGAGCCCACGCTTCATTGTAAAATTTAGAGATACAGGTACTTTATGTTTTATATATATGACTGTAAGCGTGATGGAGTTGCTTTCTCGTAGTAGATGGTGTCGGCTGCATTAACGGAAAGATGGAGAGCTGAGTGAAATGGCACGTGGTGGTTACACAGACCCGTCGTTGACAGGTTGCTGCACAATGGATGCTGTTGATGATTATCTTTAGGAAGATATGCAAGTAAACACGATCAAATAACGAAGGTGTGTGTATGGAAATGATGACTCCACGTTACATTTGGATGTAGGAGAATGTCTACTTGCATAAACCAGTTTGTATATGGTAATCAGTTCACCAGCATACACAAAACACGCACACCCACCATTGAATAAATGCCACTCACTCGTACATAAAATTGCTCGCCCATAGATAATCAATAAAACACCCACAAAGATAAAATAGTTGTCCCTGCACGATTTCCGAGGTGAAAAATTGGCTTCCCACGTATGAAAGGTCAGCTACCCCCATACCAAATGTCTGTAGTATCCCGCACCCTAATTCGCCCATCACCGTATTCTAGCATCCATCATCGCAAAGTTGAACAAACATTTATCCCAAATTCGAAACATCAAAGTCTCATGAGTGGAATTGGTATCAAAATCCTTTAATGATTGCGCATAGTATCTTAAGCAATAGAGATCAATCCATTATGCTCCGCGATGAGCTCTAGGGTGAGACTGTCTTGAGTATCAAGCAAATCCTATATGCAAGAGCAGGTCAATGTCTGATCCTTTTTTGGAGGGGATGTGGATATTACCATCAAGTTGGTGAGCAATTCGAATACTTGAACCCAATGCATTCGTTCTTCCCACCGGGATGGAATTGTCGCAGTCCTTTGCCATAAGCAGGTCCACATATTGTCTTCGCCAATGAAAGCAGTGAGCAGAGTCAATTTGTATCCAACGACCTGAACGGCACAAAGGCGTCGCCTGAGAAAGGTCTTGTACGACGCTTGCTGATAAAATGCCATTTCTTCTAGTAAACAAATAGACGTGTACTCTAACAGCTTGAGGGTGTCTTGGTTTGTATGCGATCCATCTTCTAGGTAGCGTTGGCCTTTGTCTCAGCGACAGTACCGAGAACCTACGTTGGCCAGAATCGGAAATTAGATTATTAGAGGCCTCGCGTCTTGAGATAAAAGAACCTTCTTTCATAAGTGTTTCAAGGTAGCGCAAGACAGTCCACTGGTGTGGTGTTTTCTTCAACCAAAAGTGGGCTTTGCTATTCGCACCATGTCAATTTCAGCACCCCACGTGGACCATGGCACCGAAACCAGTTTTTGCGAATGCTTCACGGAGAGATAGCTATAGGAAAAGTAACAAGATGGTGTGTATGAGTAGCGGATCATCACGCAACATGATCACACTTTACCTCATTACAAGAATACACTATCGCAATACAACAACAATAAGAGTAGGATAAAATAAGACGCTGTGAAAGGTCAGCGCTTATTATCCACAGGTTGAAAGAAAGGATACACGTAAACCTTAATGATTTGAACTTGTAAGCAATCAAAGAAGAATGGCAGAGGAAAGAGGTGTGTGGTTGAATGATGGGCGGCGACAACATCCTTTTATTGTGTATTGTGGGCGTGGGTATTTCTGTCTGTTGGGGATGATGCATTGATAAATTGATACATGGGGCGCATATACCAGGAATAAGTCTGAGGAGCCTAGTGCAAGTTGTCTATGCATACATCTTTGCAAAATAGCTACTGTGTACATCGACTCAAGCATCCCAATGTCACCCATAGCCAAGATATAAGTCCCGTCATCGATGCCATCCCAATCCATTATCATCTTCACCTCACGTGGCATGATCCACCCTTCCTGCCGACGACATGCTAAGTATCACAGTACCCTTCCCAGATTTCTCATCATTGCAATTGATTGCATCATCCATGTGTCATAGTCATTGCAAGTCCAATATTGTTGCTGGTATGCTTCCATTTCCATCCAACTGTTCGTCATTCTCTATCACAGCTCAACCAGGAGAAGATTACTTGTATTGCGATGTAGTTGATAAATGATATGGCATCCCATCCACTGGAATCCGTTTGTATTAAAGCAAGTTGCTACACGTAAATAAAGCTGTTTCTATCTATACAATGGCCATCTGCTGTTCACGTAAAAAAGACTGCAAAGGCGGTTGCTGCAAGTAAAGAGCGCTGTTCGAGACAATAGAGTAGAGACTCGCCAATAGCAACTGCTGGAATGAATGCTGTTACGTTTGATTGTGGCAGAAGAGTGTACAAGAGAACGTGTAGCGTCAAGGAACGCGTGTGTTGTAGTATGGTGCACACGCCATGAAGTTGCCAGTCGGTCAAAGACAAATAGGATCAAGACAGTTGCAGCAATGACATGATGGGTTGAAGCAGGACAATCATTCACAGGCTGTAGTTGTAGTTGAATGGGGCAACAGTTGCAAAGGGAAGAAAGAGGCAAGAAGATGGGAGTGGAAGAGCTGGAAATTGACGTGAGTTGAACTGAAGTTGAATGATATTTCTTTGTTTGAGCGTTGCTCAGTCAAATCCATTCTGACCAAGAAAGTTGAATGATAGAGACGATGAGCTGGAGCAGGGCAATCGTTCGAGTGCATTGGAAAGGGAAACAATGGCGAATAAGAAGAATGGGCTATCAACTGGCAGTTTACGAATAATTAGTCAGATTGATTTTTCTAATGTTGGATGCTATTTCTTTGTTTGAGCGTAACTCGGTTAGATCCCATCAGATCAAGAAAGTTTGACCATGGGCATGATGGGCTGGAGAAGGACAGTCGATCGTATCCATTGGTTTGGGCAACAAAGGTGATTGGAGGAATGGGCTATAAGCTGGCAGTTTACGAAGTAACCATTAAATTGATTTTTCTCATGTTTGCATGATACTTCTTTATTTGAGCGTAATTCATCCAGATCCACTCGGATCAAGAAAGTTAAATGATGGAGATGATGGGCCAGAGCAACAGAATCGTTCACATGCATTGGATTGGGGTACAAATGTGAATGGGAGGAATGGGCTATCAAGTGGGAGTCTATGGATTGGAAGTTTTGGAGTTCCTGCATATGCCATTGAAGCTCAACTGATTCAGGATGGCGGGGCAACAGAACACAGCTTGTAGTGTATTTTCTTCCTCCCAATACAACGGCACTTCAATGACAGATCAACGATCAGCATTCGAAGCACGAAAGCACCAAGTGGTATCCTCGCTTGTTGAAGCCTTGGATCCTGAACGACGAGACAAATCGCCCAAAGGATTTATTGATGCACCGATCCTTGACTTGATCCACATTATCAATGAGCACCCCGATTACTACACCACCAGCAGCTGTTCCGGTCGTGTTGCTATTTACTGTGAAGGCCTTGAAGATGATAGTGACACGACAACTACCAAGGGAGGCACATGGCTGTATGTCACACACGATCCTGTCGATATTCCCCACAATGCTGATAATGATTGGATTCTACGATTGCTATTTGGACAAGAGCGTGATCGTATTGTGCTTGGCAGTGCATGCGATGAGCTTACGACCACTTTGATGAATTGGCAAATGATTTACTTCAAATTTGAGCCATTGGTAAGTTGAAAAGATCAATGACATGTGCTTGTTTATTGATACAAAGGGGATACAAATAGATCCTTCATGTGGAGTCGGCATCGTTGGAAGCATCCATGCGTCTCAATAGTCTGGCATTTCAAGCAGGTTATCAAAACAGCGGCATCACACCTTCACGTACACGAGAAATGTTGGCCATCCGCAGTACTCACAAGTTGGATACGCCTATTGCCTATATCCATCCATCCACCAAGAGAATCCATTGCATTGTCGATCCCGGTTATCTCTTTTTACTTTTGCACATGTCCAATGACAAGTTCGCTCAGAATGCTGATCGCATGAAGCTTTTTGAAGAAACCATGAAGAAAGAAGTAACTGCCAAGAAGACTGAGTTGGCCACAGAGACAAAGGAGCAACGCAAGGAACGGAAACGAAGGGAAGGATTGGCAAGAAGAGAAGCTTTGGCAAAATCAGATACCCCCAGGAATAGCACACCTGATGATGCGATTGATATGGGAAGCCTTTCTTTAGAATAAAAAGTATTATAATGATCCACATCATATCCTGACCCGAACCAATAACCCATGGCCAACGTAACCCACATCCACCCCCAACAAGCATTTGTGTAAAAGTGATCGATATCTTGCAAATGATTTGAGAGACCATAGCCTAGTTTAATGACTTAGCTTCTACGGAATGTTCTTCCACTATAATGGGATAGATGTTAGTAACGTCTTTAATAAAAGATTAACGTGATCTTACCTAACGGTCTTCTTTTCCGCATTGACATTCTCAGGCTTAGCTCTGTTAAGGACCTTCAAGAAATCTCTGACGCGTGCTCTCATTCGAGTGTGCATATATGCCTTGGAACACTTGATGTGATAGTGCAAATAGTCACGGAAGATTTGGATTCGAGAAATGGTCTCTTCACGGACATCACCCTTGACAAAGTGTTGTGGGAAAAGCACTATCATGCATCGTTAGCCATTTCCCCCTGCATCCATTTTCATCCACCGCCCAACATTTACCAAAGGTCACATAGCTGGTATCATGCGAGTCCTGCAAACCCAAATGACGGAGCTCCATAGGTGGTTCACGGGTTGAATACAAGACTTGAGGAGCGTTTTGAAGAGCAGGTCTACGACGGGCATCAACAAATTCCTATATCCCACCTTGTCAGTATACATACAAAGGCATTTCAATCACTCTCTACTTGCCTGCAAAAAGACCTTGCCAAAGATCTTGTCAGTCTCATCCTTGAACTTGGTGCTAAAGATAACGGTGACACGATCGAAGCTGGACTTGACATAGATGGCTTCTTCGGAACGGTAATGCACTGCCATTAATTCTGATGTGGGGTTGGGCTTCTCATTGTCTTCATATTGGGCTTGTTCTTCAAATGCGCGTTCAAAGGGTGCTGCCAAGAGATTGCGCTTTAACAAAGATACCTTCCGAATAAGGGCATCTTGACCATCTAATGCGTATCTTAGCAACCATGGTAATATGTCGCTCTATCCCTTTCCACCAAAGCATACCTGCATCTGTAGGTGCTTTATCCAAATCAATAACCAATGTTACGTCGTAGTTGGGCTCGGGAGTAGATGCCAAAAAATCGCCATATTCGCGTTGTAACACGTCTGTGGCTCCATGCGATACCAACTCCTGGTAGCAACCCCACTGCAACGAGATATGAAGAACGTTCTTTGATTCGGGAGTCGAGATATTGTAGGTGACACCGTCAAAGTCGACCACCTTCATGTCGATAGCATCGCGTTTTCCCCTTCGATACAATAAAGAAAAAAGAGAGGAGGATTAGCTACTCATGACGCCAGGCAAGTGGTCGATATCGTTGTCATCTAAAGTCGATGCTTACTCTTTCAGTCTGGATTCAAGAGCATCCTTCAGAATAACATTGTAGTAGTCGAGGAGGATCATGATGTGCTGCTTGAAGGGAAAGAAAGCTGAAGTTGAAAGATGTGTCTGTGCTAGCTGGGCCTAATAGTAGGTCAGATGCCTTCCTCCCGGATATAAAAAGAGGGTTTAACTTTCATCACGCATCTTGTCTCACTTTGTCCGAGCTTGTTCTTTGACTTTCTCTCTTCCTCTCTTTCTCTCTGTTGTTCTCGCCTTTGAAAACTACTTACAACACACACACACACTTGTTACTTTCAATACTCGTATCTTTCAATGGTCATTCTGATATCTTCGACCCTTGCTATCCTGGCTCTGGCGGTGTTGTACCGACCTTTTGGTGGTTTCTACTATAAAACAACAATGTCGCTCGTCTGCATGGCGTTTTGCGCTTTATGGGGTGTCTTTGCATCGCTCATTATGCCATTGTTTGGAAGAGCTGATCTGATCAACTGGTCCGTGGCTCGTGCCTACTATTATTCTTGCAGCTTCTTTACCAAGCTCTCAGTCACTATTGAAGGCGAAGAATACTTGGATCCAACCCGACCTGCTGTCTACGTTTGCAATCATCAATCAAGCATGGATATTTTATTTATGGCAAGCGTCTTTCCAAAGGCTACTTCAGTTGTTGCCAAGAAGGCTATCAAGTACTATCCTTTCCTCGGCTGGTACAGTAAGTATCCTGCTTTTACAATTTTTCACGTGAATATTGGCTATAATGCTTACATATATATATATATGTTTCTAGTGACATTAAGCAAGGCCATCTTTTTGGATCGAAAGAATCGTGAAAATGCTATCAAGGAAGCTCGTCAAGCTGCTGAGAACATCAATAACAAAAAGGTATTGTATAAGGATGATGGTCATTGTTACTAGTGGGAGGGAGGGATGGGTGTTTGAGCGGAGAGAATGGACACACAAAGAAGACGATTGGGGGAATGGGGCCATCCACTCGAAAGGTGATCTGCTGAGATTCGATGTGCACATTTTGGGTGTGGATATGCGTGCTCTTCATTGTTCATTGATGCTTACTGATTCTTTCATGTGCTATTAGACAAGTGTCTGGCTTTTCCCCGAAGGCACTCGTGGTCATGCTGCTGAGATTGATCTCCTTCCCTTCAAGAAAGGTGCCTTTTACATGGCTGTTCAAGCACGTGTACCTATTGTTCCTATCGTCGTCGCCAATTATAACACCTTTTATGATTCCAAGACTAAGCGCTTCAATGCTGGTACTATCAAGATCAAGGGTAAGTGCTCTCTCTATGCTCCTATATTAGTGGCTCGTTTACTAAATGTAAATGTCATGTGCTTTAGTCCTTCCACCCGTACCCACATCAGATATTAAGGAGGATTCCGAGTCCATTGACAAGTTGAGCACGGGTATCCGCTCTGATATGCTTGACACCCTTAAAGACATCTCTGTGCGCGCTGACAAGAAGACACAGTAAACAAGTCAACATTTCCCGCTCCCAAACCATGTCGACAACGGCTATCACACCATCTTTTACTCGCTACATGCACGTGTACATTGTACCATAGAGTATTCCTTCTCCTTCTTTTTACCCCTCCAATTACTTTTTCCATGTTAAAAACGATAGAGCATCGTTTTACCATTTTTTGAAGCAAGATTTTACAGAATACAATGGATAATCTGATGTCGAAAGGAGAATATTGTTTGGGAATAGCGTGGTTATATGTGCACGGCCACTTTTTATGCGAAGATGTCATGTTACACCATATTTCGTGAATACATAGATGGGTGGCAAGTATGTGTATTGATTGAATGGGAAGGGGTTAAATATGCATGAACAGTATAAAATGAACAAAGGTAGTAAGATACAATGAATACACATAAAGAATCACTCTTCCAACTTCCTTTTCCGTGATCTACGCTTGCCAGTGTCTTGTAATCCAGATGATGATTTGCGACGTCGACCTCTACCTTGAGTTGGTAATGTAATAGTATGCGTTGCTGCTGCCACAGCTGCTGCTTCACGCGGGATATTCACAATTTCTCCAGTATCGCCTCCATTTGCCGTAGTGGTCTTGTATGGTGCCCATGTCAATAGCTCCATTTTGGCAGTTGGGCCTCTTTGTGATTTGGGCAACTTGTTCTTGGACAACTGGATCTCATATCTTGCACTCTTTTCATTGAACCGAAGCATGTCATTTGCAGCTAATGTATCCACTGTATCTTGTACTGTCATGTGCACGGTTTGGCTGAGCTCTGATTTAGATGTCGTTAAGTATGATAATCTCTGGTTAGATGGGTTTACTACTCTACCTTCCACGCTCATGATTCCATGATTCTTTTGCAATTCTTCCCATATTCGACGTGTCCAGTATTTACGATAACTCAAAAGCCCTAGATCCGATAATGGACGCTCCGGTGTTCCAATCTTGCCCTCCTTTTGTGATAGCATGTAGCCTACAAATACCATTATCAGCTACATTGCTTTGTGTGCCACTATCCCTATTATACTTACTAAAGTCAATGAGAAATTGACCATATCCTTTCCTTTGATGTGATGGCAATGTCACAATGCATGACAAATTGTAATCCAACAACGATTGTTTTTCCTATGCTTCTGTTTGTCAGTGTCCTTCGTTTACATTGTAGACATAGCAATGCCATATCTTCCATCCCTCCTCCCAAATCATCACCTACCTTTGAAAAGTAGCCCACAAAATGGCATCCTTGTGCATCGGTTTCCGTGAGAATGTAAAACAAAAAGGGCTCAACATCATAGTACAATGTCTTGTGGTCCAAAAACATCTTCGCCAATAAGCATAGATTTTGACAGTAAATCTATATCGCAACCTCCAGTCAGCTTATTCCCCAATCACAAAAAGGAAGCATTTCTCTCACCTTGTTCTTTCGACCATCCACTTCAAAGACTGAAAGTATTCCATCACGGTAAATCTCATCGCCAGGTGGATGTTTCATTGGACATTTGGCCTAAGAGATTACCAATGTTAGATATTACCAATCCATGCGCGGTATCCATATTCTCTAACCTTGTGTCGTTTGGCGATGAATGCGCTCTTCATGTATCTCAAACAAAAGTCGCATATATGAAGTACTTCCAGTTGACTGTATTCTTCAGGATAAGGAGCCGGGTACCACACATCAATGAGATATGAACCAATTTGCACCTTTTGGATACGACGTCGTTGATCAGGGCCGCCTTGTACGCCTGTGGATGATGCAGGAAACTGAAGAAAAGACTGTGTAGGAAGTGCAACAGGATGGTGTCGTGGTCTTAGATCAAAACGAGAAGATGTGGATGATGGTGGTGGTGTAGGTGACGAGGGACTTGTAGACCTGGTTTCTGTATCTGCTACTGTCGTTGTTGTCACCGTGGAGTCTTCAGTGGTTGCTGGTGGTGGTGTTGACTCTGCCGTCTCAGAAGTGGGAGGAACAGTAGTAGCCTGCAAGACAACAAAGACTCAATATCAAATCCCATGCAAGCAATTGACTTTATGTATACCTCAATCAGGCGTTTGACAGCTTCGTAACGTTCAATGCTTTTACGACCAGGCAATCCACGCGCGTACTGTGGACCAAACCATGTCTGGCCGTCATATAAAGCCTTCAATGTCGAGTACATTGGCATATCCGAGGTTCCATTGAGACCATAAATATCGTTCTGGTTATTGCTAGATGCCGTCGCTCTGGTGAAACGTGGTTGCCTCGCAAGGTCTTTTGTCATGGAAGCTGAGCGAGAGAGGGAGGAAGTGTGTGGTGTGTGAGTGGAAGAGGCGGACTTGAGAGTAGTCGCACACAACGAAAGATGCAGGATATAGATGCCATGCAACCGTATCCAAGACAATTTGAGTAATCAGTCAAATGCTTTACAGACATTAAATAATGGCACAATGTGTTTGAATTATAATGAGAACTGGAAACGCAAATGTATTCTTTGTTTGTATAGCAATAGTACTAGTAGTACCCAAGATGGCTTCAATCATCCTGAAGTATTTCTAGCTATAATATCCACCAGTGCTCTAGAATGAAGGTCGCTCAAGGTTCTTGCGTGCAGCATAGAATTCAGGCTTCACATTGAAGAACTGTGTGTAAATCAACATGTTAGCTGCATTCACTCCTTTTTCTTTACACTTTCATTTCCTCCTATTCTTTTCCATACCTTGATGTTTTGGTGCTGTTGGACACGATTCCATGGATCAGGGTTATTCTTGCGGTCAACCAAGATTTCTGGATGGGTACGCAAAAGGTATACTGGTGGGGGAGGAATAGATGGGATTAGATATTTACGGCACTGGTTTAATGGACGACGTGTGTAGGGAATGCTTACGTGGATATCTACAGAAGAACGAACAGCAGTATGAGATTTCTGTTACACATAATCATGGCGTTTCCCGGTATAAATGATAACATACGTGACAGCAGCAGCACAACCAGCCCCAGCGAAAAGAAATAATGGTGCTAGTGCTGGATTAGCCTTCATGAAAGTTACGAATGCCATGCTTGAAAACAAAAGAAAAGAAGAAAGAGAGGGGTGATTGAGGAGTGATTACGTGTTTGGTGCATTTTTGCTTTGTTTGCCCTTTATATAGGCGAGATCATGCGCCTGCAGTTCCCACAGCCTCTCCCCCTATCTTCTCACGAAATGTTAGGCACTGTTACTCTAAATAATAATAGTGCACTTTTCTTTTTAGTATTCATATACCCGTCATCATGCCCCAGCACCATAAGAGCACCGCAGAGATATGACAACATAGTTTTATCGAGCAACGTGCTCCATTCAATTTATTCTTTTGGGTCATTGTTTTCAAAGGTAAGAATCATTCACCACCTTGAAATGTGATTATTCCCTTCATCTCAATCAAGCAACTATCGGGTATCTATCTTGGAGATAGCTCAAGAGGGTAGCATTGCATCATCGTTCTGAGTGCCTGTGGATGTTTTGCATGAAGGATATTTCTTATCCCGCCCTTGCCAGCTTTTTTCCGACGTGAATGTATTGCCATCTGGAAGAATGAAAGCGGGGGGAATAACCCGAAAGTAGTGTATCAGCATCCTTTATTTCTGGTGACACATCAATAATAACAGCATGTATGCTTTTAGAATGTCCTTAAACCATGCCGATAGATTCAATAAATAATCACACTATGGACCTCGGTAAATAATATAAGGTAAGGGCTGAGGTATCTACGATGGTTACGGTGCTCAGGGTGCGAACAAAGAGCTTTCCGCTTGATGCACTCCCCCGCTTTCCATCATAATACAAACAACATTTCCTCACATGATTCTCGCACACCAACATTCATGTCAGGGGAACACTCGCATTGACGTTTTCCCTGTCAAATGGGTCATTGCATAAGCTACGTCTTGTGATATTCGTATCCAACTGGCTCATCAAATATACAGTGAATGTTGCCACGGCTGTACTACACCGCTGCATAATATTATTCTCACACATCAAAGGCCATTCCTTTTTGGTTTTTTCTCCCAAGCAACCTAGCATCTCCATTGGTACATTCGATATGCTTGTGAAATGATAAGCTTGTGTTGAACGTCATCTTATTGGCATAAGTGATTAGATATATGTAATTGACCATGTAAGTTCGGCTCTTTCCAAGGACAAAAGGGGCTTTAGATATACATTCAATGACGCTCCGCCTTTTAATCATTATTTTATTATAGCATTCTTAGAGGATATGAGATATATAGCAAAGAGGAGATTAAGCAGAGGTAATGACACAGGGAGGGGTTTCCTGGATATGCGCGTTGACGCGAGCTGAATGAAAATTTGGGTCGCGCGTAAATCGCGTGTCTTGATTACTGGTCTCCTTCTTCTACCTATTCACAAGCATAACACAATGGCTTCCAGTGCAAGCTCGAGCGACAAGTAAGTTCAATTCTTCTCTTGGCATCAGTAAACTAACCGATCGATAGAAGGAACGAACTCTGTGGACCAGTGACCGAACAACATGCGTACCTCGAGCGCAGAGATGCTACCTTTGACGATCTACCAGATCGTGCAGCGACACTCGTTGTCAAAGACAAGGCATTCCATCGTCAATTCGCCAGTATATACTTTATTCGATTGCTGAAACTGCGTCCCGTTATTCAAAATGAGGCCGAGCAACGGTGGGGCAAGCTTACAGGTATGTGTGTGTTTGTGTGTGTGTGTGCGTGTGGTGCTTCTAATGATACGGTACTTTTGACCACTGACAAAGGATCATAGACAAGCCAAGTTATGTACCCAAGGTGCTCGATGTCACTCACAAACGCTGCTACATTATTGGCACCGTCTATGTGGATATGAAGCTTAAACCCAATGTCTTGAACGACCTTGCCAAGGACCATGCACTCGTTGCCCCTGCTATGCCAGCAAAGTATCGAGCCGATGACAACCGCATATCTATCGAAGATGAATCAGGTCGCATTGTGTTGACAGGTGCAGCATTGGAAAAAGAATTCTGGGTCACAGGTAGGAGAGAGAGGACACGTTTGACATGTCGATCACGTATCCTAATGCGTACTGGATAGGCATGATTGTGGGATTGTTGGGCAAGGAAACTCCTGAAGGCCTTTTTGACGTTCATGAAATCTGTTACCCTGGTATCCCAGAACAACTTCCACTTCCAAAGCGAGGTAAGGTATATGATAAAGGAGTTACAGAGACGTGTGAATCTGATAAGAGAGCCTATAGAAAGCAACAAGTACATTGCCTTGGTTTCTGGGCTGGATCTCGGCTCCAAGGGCTCCTTTGATATCAAGACACAAATGTTGACTGAATACCTATCGGGAGAATTGGGCGGTCCAGATGTAAGTAGGATGGATTCATCATTGATTTACAACCAACCATGGAATGATAGGATCAAAAACAATGCTCCAATATATCGCGATTGATCATTGCAGGCAATTCCATAGGCGATCTTGAGCTTGCGGAAGACCAAGGAACTACAGTAAGGATGGAATGAACAATGTATATACCGGAAGGTCCTGATCCAATCATAATGATATAGAAAAAATACGGCCAAGAATTTATCCAATATGATTACGACCCATTACACCATTTGGATGAGCTTTTCGAAGAACTTTGTGGCACCATGCCAATTGATATCATGCCAGGTGAACGCGACCCTGCAAATCGACAATTACCACAGCAAGCTATGCAGCGATCATTATTCCCAAGATCTCATGCAATGAACAATCTCCGTATGGTCACAAACCCATATTGGTGCAAGGTGGATGACGTTGTGTAAGTGAGAGAAGATAAGTTATGGGCGTCAGGATGCTAAGTAAAGATATAAATAGTCTTCTTGGAACTTCTGGACAAAACATCGACGATGCTTTCAAGTATGTGGATGCGGATACTCCGTTAACGTTGGCAGAACGTTGTATGTTTTGGAGGCACATTGCACCATCAGCTCCTGATACATTATGTACGTACTTCTTATATCGCGTTTGGGGATTCGAAAAGTCTTCTCCTTTAACTTACACTTTTGCTCGCTCTCTCTCTTCAGGGTGTTATCCCTTCCAAGATCAAGACCCCTTTATTGTTGAACAGAGCCCTCATGTATATTTCGTTGGTAACCAATCCAAATTCGAGCATAGCTTGGTGGAAGGTAAGATCTATTATAGATTACCATGGATGATGGAAGGGTTACTGACATGCATATTCTAACAAGGTGCTGATGGACAAAAAATCCGCGTGGTGATGGTGCCTTCTTTTGCCAAAACTGGATCGATCGTCCTGTTGAATCTCTCCAACCTCGATTGCACAGAAATACAAATCACAGATAGCGATAGAACAGCACAGCATAATGAAAACATGGATACATCTGAATAAAGTAACGACAAAACATACACCATTGAATGTGAAAGGCTAGCAGCAACCGCATCAGGGACATGTGTGACATGGAGACGACGTTCTAGGCCACCTGCACCACAAACATCGGCCAGGGGTGCGTACAAAGGATAGATAATTTGCATATACATAAAACTGCGTTATTTCTTTGAGTGTATGCGTGAATGTGGTTGCAATCGTTGATGCCGATGGGTACGAGAATAGGCACGATATTTATGGAAGATGTAAAATTCGAGGTGGCAAACATATTTCGATTTCTACATATCTGAGTTGCTGCAGCGGATCGATGTGGAAACGATTCAGGGCGAGGAGGGAAGCGGGGAGATGCAAAAGGAACAAGACCTCATCCATACAATGAATGAAGGATACATGTAATCCAATCAATGCACAGACAGGTCATATTAATGCAGGCCAAGATCGTGGAACGGTGATGGTAGTAGTGATGGTTGTATAGTCAATCAATGGGAACTTAAGATGTGATAGCGAAAGGGTTATTCAAAAGAGATATGACGGATTAGCAAACCGGTGGCAAGAGCAATGATGATGATGTTCGCAACGCATGGAAGGGGAAATTAGGGCATACAATCAAAGAAAAGTTAGGGTACATGTTATGCATATATTGTATGATGATGGCTGTAGTGTGTTTTTCTGGCACGTTGTTCGTTTCCAATGAAACACAGAATGAATGGAAACCATGTTAAGCAGAGCCATTGTCTAATTGACATTTGCCACTCTGCATATGATCGGCCATGTTCAGTGTCATTGCTGTGATAGAATTATGTGTCTTTTTCCCCCTAACAGAGACCCATGCTCCTGCACATCCCTTATATTCCTCTCCCCTTATTGCTCTTTTTTTCTTCCCATCCCTGAACGTACGAACACATACACATGCAACACCTCATTCTGCCTTCACACCGCAAGCTGCACTACATCAACCGCTATAGAAAATGTCTCGTTTACGAGATGTGTATTGCCGTTTATGCGTGTCACGCTTACGCTTACCATATTATGTCCTACAATAACAACATTCAAATGGATGGTGGTGGACACATGCGTTGCTGTGCTACCTTTGACGCACGTACATCTGAGATCGCTTGCCATCAAATGAAACCAAAAGCACGCGTCAATGTAACGTATGACACAAAGTTCACATTGCAAAAGGAGAGCAAAGTACCATGCAAATCCAGAGGAGTGTTGCACAAAGCGTGCTGGTCAAATGTCATTATTAGATACATGACATTACCAGATTGGCACAGCAAATTGTTTAATGACTTTTTCACATCCACCTAAAATGACTCTGAAACATGCTGGATTTTTAGCATGGGGATATATTCGAACGAACAGGAGAAGATGAACCAACTTCAATAAGCTTTTGTTGTCCCAATATAAGGTTTGCTTGGCTGGTTGGCTTTGCGTTGGATCATGAGGAGGAGGAGAATTCCATATTCATTGTTTGCTGTTGTAATCCAATGCTGTGTCTCCCATGTGTCAAACCTTGACATCAACGATTCTTCACAAAATGGGCGACCCAACGACCATGAAGAGAGGGAATCAGGGTATGAGCCACTTTGATGTCATTTTTCACAAGATACAAGAGCCCCTATTACTTTGACTGCTCCGTTTATCGCACGAAAGACGGTACATTTACTGGTTCGACGTATCGGAAGGGGTGCAGCAACAGCTGCATTAATGCCTCTCTTTTTTATTCGGTTGCTCTTGTATTCTCTTTTTCTTTTTTCATCTCCTCCTCTTGTCAATTTTTACTCCCCCACCACTCTCCTTCTCTTTTTTGGTTTCCTACTCTACATAACGTCGCTCCTACCATCATCACCAGCATTATCAATATCACTAGTATTTTATAAGCAACAACAAAATTCAAGAAGCATTTGACTGCAAATGGCATCATACTGGTATTCAACCGATGGGATGGATCACAAGCGGCTATCAAGTCGACATCTCGATATGCTTGACAATGCATACAAAAATCGCACTCGAATCAAAATATTTGATGATTACGCTTTTGGACCTGAGGTGGCTGCTATAGCCGATCCCTACCTCGGCACAATGACAGCAGGTGAAATCCATTTTGGATTATACCGCAATCCTACTCTACGCGTGAGTGGGGATGGTATGGATGATTTGGACAACCTGATCCTCTTGGATAGCACAGCTGGCATGTTTCAGTTTTCATCGTCATCGTCGTCATCATCGTCATCATCGGGATCATCGCCTTCAACCACAGATAACTGCGTGCTAGTAGCATCACACAACTTTCTGGGTCAGCGAAGACACTCTTTCCCTGCTATCAAGAATAATAATAACAACAGCAGCAAGAAGCGGTCGGACTCTTCATCAACACCTAATCATTCAGCTGGTCAACGTCCAAATCAAGATGAATGTGTTTGCTGCATAATCTCATGAGCTGACGTGTGTTCCCTTATTTACGTTCACCTGTGTTTATAATCCCTCCTTTTATTATCTTACCCGTTTCAATATCCTAGTACATAATCTCTCTCAAACGCTCTCTCACACTCGCTCGCCCACCATCGTTAATGCTTTTTTTTCTTTTTTCAGCAGCATCAGCCGTGTAACATTAATGCACTGATGATTCTTTTCTGTTTGATGTACCTTTACCATCATGCTCCCACCACCTTTCCACACTTGTGGTTCTTCCCATCCCATTCTCTTGCTGCTTATCCTTCGTTATGTTCTACCATTACTAAAGAAAACAGATCATCATCATCATCATCATCATCATCACCGTCAACATTGCATACGTCAAACCAGCAGCAGCAGTAGCAACAGGAGTTGAAGCCATTTATCATCACTACGTAACTCATCATCAGCAGGGATCTGCGTCCCTGGATGTCATCTTATGCAGGTTCCATACTGAAAGTACCTTATGGAATTGATATTGGGTGGGGTTAATGCTGGATGAAGATGGACCACTGGCTCTCAGCGTATGGGGCATGAGAGGTTGAGCTCATTTATGCTGCAGTGTGTGCATGTTTGTGTGTATACATGTCAATCAAGTTGTTCGTCATTATGCATCGCTATGAAAGGGATCATCTGAACTGAATGAGAGCCGACAATGACTAATACATCATTAGACAAAGGGGAAAGAAAAGGAGCAAGAGCAACTTAGAGTGACCGTGTTATTCAAGCACAAGTTATATATGCATGATGGTCATCTTTACTCTTCCACATTATATATCTATACATAAATGCTCACGTAGCAGTATCAATGGGAGCTCCCATATAGGATCAATATTAATAGCCATTTGACTATTTCTCTCTTTACAGTCTTTCTACGTCCATGTCTCTGCTGGATCATGCATGCGCATATACGCCTATGTGCTCATCAACGTATATGCGCTTGCGCCTTTTTGGTGAATTTGGTTTCAGACATCAACGCTCTGTGCCACCCACAGCCATCACCATTCTTAACAATTGATACACTTTCTTGCATGCAAAGACTGCTTTTCAAAGCGACCTTCTCGTATCTTGTGCAATACCGTTGCCTTTTGCGACAAAAGGAGGTTTTTGGGGAGGTGGAGGATGTAAGGAGAAATCACATCCATATATGGAGGAAATGACATTTTCATCTATTGTTCACATAACCACCATCACTGACACCATCGTTAAATAAAATGACATAAGTAAGAGCTGAGAAGCCGTCGTTGCCGAAGATGATGTTATAATGGATGACGACGACGACGAGGAAGTATCAGGGGCACGATACGTCGTTGAGGCTTGTGCAGCATGATGTTGGATAGATTCATCGGATGGACTTTTGCAGTGGAGCTTGATACGACAGCGGTCAATACAGCCTTGTTGGTCCTTGCATTCCTTTTCGCATATTTCCTTTTTGCCTGTACACTCAGCTGTCGATCTCGAGCCATTGGATCGGCGTTGTAAAGCCTGATTTTGTCGTCGTCTGTTGTTACAATTACTATCAAGCCTACCCCCAGCATAAAAAAGTCAATGAGATATGATCGCAGTATTTTACGTATCACACATACGTTTTACACCTCTTCCCATTCCAACCAGGAAGCTTCGCCTCGTGATAATGCATGATGGGCTTTTCTTCTTGATGCACTAGTAGGCTAAACTCTGCGTGTTTGTTAAAAACATAATTGGTAATAGGAGCAATTTTTGGGTCTGCTGCAGCAGATGTGCAGTGTGTGGGCTTAACCACATGCATATGAAGTATTTTTCATTCTTGCTGCTCGTACCTCGCTGCAGATGCATCTGCAATTCTATCCGTCAATAACGATTGAGCATCCAATTGAGGTAAATAATGTTGAGCGATTGACCGGCGATCATTCACGATACGTCTATTACTAGCTAATGCGGGAACTGCTGCTAGTTGCATAGCCATGACTAGTAACACACGTGTGGTTGCAACCATTAGCTGCATGATCTTTGTGAGTAGAGGCAACAAAAAGAGAGGATTGGGGTGATGATGAGCGTAAGTTTTGCGGACTAAATAGATTGTATGGTATGCATAATTGCATTTCGTGTATCCCTTCCCCTCGTCTCGTGGTATAAATGTGAGCGAGGAATGATATATAGGATGCAAGAGTGGTAACCCAGCACGCTATAAGCACGAGCATTGATATACACAAACACTGGTGGACTGAGGATATAATAAGAAACATATATTATTATGCAGCAACAATGAAGAAGAAGGATGATGGGTCTGATGATGTATCCAACAAAGGTTTATGGACGACCTGAGCCTTAAGTAAAGCGAGCTAAGGATGATTTGGATAGGTTGTACACAGCCAAAAGTGTCGTTGTTCATGCCAGGGCCAGGAATAAAAAAAGAACAGCATTGTGTATTTGGGGGGTGAAGCGTAATAATAATTTGGGGGGAATCCACGCGAGTAAGTGTGATGGTCCAAAAGAAATATCAAAAAAGGAAAAAATAAAGCAAATGAGTGATGATATCTGTACAATGAATCAAAACTCGGCGTATGTGTCTTTGACGCTGTACCTTGTTTCCTTGTCTCCCGAAGAATCAAATCATATCATCATCCAGTGGTGAGCTCTTCTCCTCCCCCAATAACATCGCCTCCTTATATTATTTCTTTATATCACAGGAGTTGAAACAATACTGGGCGCTCCCTTGTCATCATTATATCTTCATCTGTTGATCCCGGCGGCTGGTTGTTGCTTGCTTCTGCTGCTTCTGCTGCTGCTGCTTGTTGCTGTGTGTGATTTTTACTTATCTAGGGGAAGGGGAATTAGGCCAGTGTGATCCCTATCGGAACGCATCTCTTTCGCATTTCCCTTTTCTTTCTTGTTTTGCATCTTTATACATACCCGTTTATGACATGCCCTCACACACGCTATCAATTCTTATTCTCTGTTGTGCCTTGATTCTACTCACTTGTACCGTCTATGCAACATCATTCAGTCAGCAACGTCCTCCGACCAACTTGACAGCCCCGATCGATGCCGACTTGGTACATCCTTGGACTCATCAGGTAGATCGGCATTCCCAATGGGTCACAGATCTCGAGTGCATCGCGTAAAAGGGAATGGTGAAACACTAACCGTTATATTTGTGTACCACAATGTCAACATAGGCGTGCGCCAATATCGAGTTGCACAAGGATCAATGCACGTTTGTGCAGTCAGCATGCCATGGATTCAGTGGTCTCTACTTGCGCTTCTACTATTGCACTACTCTATGGAAACCTGTCGCTGTTGCTGCTTTGGTAAATATCACTGACGATCATCATCATCATCATCATCATCCCCTCCTCATTCTCATTATTTCGATTGCAACCTAACCTATGTTGCATGTATGTTGTTGTTGTTCTAGTGCTCAGCATTGCTGCTCTTATTTGGCGCAGTCAGCGTGGTGGCATCCGACTTTTTCTGTAAGAGATCAGAAGAGAGACAGACACCTGATGACACCTTTATTGACGCTTGAAAACGCATTTAGGTCCCAATCTTCAAACCATATCCGCCAAATTGCAACTCTCAGAAAGCATGGCAAGTATTATATTGAGTGATCCACACAACACATGCCGATCTGACATTATTATCATTAGGCAGGCGTCACTGTATTAGCTTTTGGAAATGGAAGTCCTGATTTATTTAGCACGTTCAGGTATGGTTGGTGGCTGTTGCTGTATGCTTGTCATTGATGCAAGATGCAACATTCTCCTTGTTTCCCTTGTTGGGCTATTTGATCATCTCCTGACCTTTTGCGTTGATAGTGCCATGGATTCTGGTTCAGGATCATTAGCCATTGGTGAATTGATTGGAGCATGCTTCTTTATCACGGCCATTGTCGCAGGATCGATGGGGATTATTAGGCCGTTCCAATCCAAGCGCATTACATTTATGCGAGATGCAACATTTCTCACAGGTGCCATCATGATGATTACATGGATTGTGTACCACCAATGCATTTATTGGTATCATGGAATCGCCCTCATTGCATATTACCTTATTTATGTCTTGGTCGTCATGCTGGGAGCCTGCAACTTTCAGGGGAACAATGCGCCCAACAGCAAAATGGAAGAACAGCGATCAGTAGCAGAGGAACTTATTGATGAGACTACACGCTTGCTGGGTGGCGGATCATGTAAGTTAAGGGGTTGGGAAAGAGAGTTAGCTGGTGAACAACAAAGAACGGGCGTTGATATGGAAAGGCTTGCATATTTGTGTATATTGACGAAATACCCTTTTCTAGCACGGCAACAACAATCCAAACCACCTCGGTTGTCGATACCCATCCATGGATTTGCGACACCAGGAGGAGCTGTGGAGCACCATTTAGGTCACATTATTCGACCCATGACCGCAAGATCTCTTTCAAGACATTCATTACGTATCGATACCCATTCCACTGGCTTTCCACGCACAACAAGTACCACTGGTTCAATTTCTTCACGTTTAGTACGACAGCCCATGACACCACGCGTCGGTATTAGAACTTCACTTTTTGGTGCAATCGAGGTAAGAATAGATTAAGTTGGGGTTGATTGACACTTTTTCCCCTTCTTTATCTTCTCCTGCATCATTTATTGGAGGCTCATTTTAAACGCATCTATATTACCATATGACCAGTTTCAAGAACATGTCAAGGCTATGCGACGAGCCACAAGCTCAAACCAGTTTCCTGCGAGTCCAAGCACTACAACGACCACCAACAATCACCTGAGACGACGTCAAATTTCGATGCCACATTGGGGAAAGCAGAACAATGTTGGAGGAATGTCATCAACAAGCGTGGCGGCAACAACAGCAACACCAGGGGTGCATGTATCCTATGGTGCCCGTAGTGCAACGATTGGTCGACCGCGAGCATCCACTGTCAATGATCACCTACTTACAACTCAACGACCGAATAATAATCACCACAGCAGCAACAGTGGACCCATGTCACCCGATAGCACTGGGAGCAGTACTGGACTGGCTGAAGATTATTTTGCATATTTATCAGCAAATCAACACAATCAATGTCCAATGGTGGAGTTACCTGAGCAAGAAGTGTGTCGCAGTGGTACCGATCTTACGATTCCAGAGATACGTTTGGCTCCACCCAACAATAATGCAATGCATCCATCATCATCACCCAATGAACCAAGGAGATTGCGCAGGGGAAGCACATCCCTTCATGTACCCCCAAGTCCGAGCATTGCCAACACCGAAGATGATATCTACGTGTCAGCACGTCAAAGCCCAGCTGTTAGCCCATCACCATCCATGTACTATGTTCCTCATCATCACTCCCCAGATCATCGTTCTATTTCCATTGTCCTTTCTCATGTCGATAATCAAGGCGACTTGCCATTTGTCCAACGTGCTCTTGAACCACACTTTGCACTACCAGAATCTCGAGCCTCATGCACAACCTGCGTCACAGCATGTTGCCCACAGCTTATGGATAGCGTACGTCAAGCACTTTTCCCGACGATGCAAGATTGGTGCGAAAAGTCATGGTTTTGTAAACTCAGTACGCTTATTGCAGTGCCTCTTGTCCTTGTCTTCACTCTGACATTACCGGTGGCTGAACAAGAAGGCGGTGTTCAAGTGGATGATTTCCAAATGCTTGATGAAGATGAAGACAATGATCCTGCAAAGCATCTTTATTTGTCAGTTGCTACCGATGATGGCTACTCGGATATCATGGCTGATGACCCCTTAATGCAAGATGAATTCCAGCAGCAACAGCAACAACCTTGGTGCCGTTGGCTCCTTGCCTTGCAAGCTGTTTGTGGTACCACATTCCTTGCTGTTATCATGGCAAGTAAGTAACACATTGATCCTATCAGAAGGTGACATATATATATATATATATATATATATTCATTGACACCGCTTTATTGTAGTCAACGAATTTATTGCTCCCGTGCACATTGTATTTGGTTTCGCTGCAGGATGTATGTTGGCAGGCTTGGTGTTTATTGGAACCGATGCGGATAAACCACCAAAGTGGTCTTGGATGTTATCATTTGCCGGATTTTTCGTTGCCCTCAACTGGATCTTTTTCCTTGCCAACAATATGGTGGGCCTACTCAAGGTATATTCATTCATTTGTATTTGTATGTTTCTTATTGACGCTTTGCACATAGGCTCTTGGTATGATCTTTGACATTAGTGAAGCCATCATGGGGTTGACTGTGTTTGCTTTGGTATGTATTGCATGACGTGATTTGATATATTCTTCTGACATCCATCATGGATAAAAAGGGCAACAGTATTGGTGACTTTGTGGCCAACACGGCTATTGCCAAGATGGGATTTCCTACAATGGCCATCTCAGCGTGCTATGCAGGTCCACTTTTGAGTAAGTAGTAGTAGAAGATGTTAGCAGCGATATGGCAATGTCTCATTAACGCTGTTTTTAGACATGGTACTTGGTGTAGGTGTCTCATCGTCGTACCAAATTTTCAAGACCGGTAAACCATACCAATTGGATATTGCACCAACGATCCTTGTATCAGCAGCAGGACTTATTATGGTCTTACTGAGCACGTTAGTGGTGGTGAACCTAAACGGCTATTACATCAACAAGAGGCTGGGAATATGGATGATCGCCATTTACATGATTTGTTGTATCATCAACGTAACACTAGAGTGGGGCATTGCTCTTTGATCCTTTTACGCACAAAAAAAATACATATTATTTCTTGTATCACCTATGTAATGATGATCTTCCACGTGAATATTCAGCGCGGGATGCATGGTAAAAGAAAACAACGAGGCACGCACACGCACACGGACATAAGGGGTTGTTGTTGTCGGAGAGCCAAGTGATATGAAAGGGAGGGAGGTGGGGAGAGAGAGAGACAGAGAAAGAGACACCATACAAAAGGGATGAGTTGTACAATATCACTTGGAAACTTAGTGTTACCAAGGCAACTGCGGAGCTGGGTATCTAAGAGCATCCAAAGAGGAAAGCGACTCATTTCATATAGTGCTCAATTAAAGCTTACAGGTTCTTTGTCTCTTCTTACTTTTCTTCTTTTCTCTCTCTCTCTCTCTCTCTTTACAGTTATCCTTGACTTATGGGGGCAGTGTGTTGCAAAGGGGAGGAACTTGATTTCTCGAATCAAGGTATGATGACGTTTGACAGCTATGGTGGGAATTTACTCTCATATCATGCATATCCCTCAATGTATCTCTCTTTCTTTTTACAGTCGAGCTTTTCCATTTCTATCTACTACGGGTAACGACACGCGTTTCTTGTCTCCCACGTTTACACTGACACAATCATGCTATCGAAAAGGTCATTGGCAAAGGCGCATTCGGCAAAGTCCACCTCGTCCAACACAAAGGCACCTTGCTCGAGTACGCCCTGAAATGTATTCACAAGGACAAATGCGTCGAACTTCGAGCAGCCAACAACATGATTTCCGAACGACGTTTATTAGAACGCATCAACTATCCACTCATTGTCAACTTGCGATACGCTTTCCAGGATGATGACCACTTGTTCATGGTGCTCGACCTTATGCTTGGCGGTGACCTTCGATTTCAACTTGAACGTAACGGCCCACTCAGTGAACTTCAAGTACGCTTTTACGTCGCCGAGATCGCTCTCTCACTAGCCTATTTACATCGACGACGAATTGCTCATCGGTAGGGTGATATTGATGGAATGATATTGATATATGACATATATATTGATTGTATGGATGACAGCGATCTCAAACCAGACAACATCTTGTTGGACGAGGATGGCCACGCACATCTCAGTGATTTCAATATTGCCACGCAGTTCAACGATAAGCGACCCTTGCGATGGTCAAAAGCGGGTTCATTGGCATATATGGCACCAGAAACTTTGGATAAGCGTGGCTACTCTACATCCGTGGATTGGTGGAGTTTGGGCATTATGGCATATGAACTGCTCTTTGGCAAGGTAAATGGAAGGAGTGATACGATGGGAAAGTACGCATACCAACAACCATGGATAGCGCCCATTTGCAGGTTCAACCAGTGATGATGTTGTGGAAGCCATTCTCAATGATCCTCTTACTTTTCCGGAAGATGCTCAGCAACATGTGTCTGAGGAATGTCTTGATTTGATATCCAAGGTATGTCTTTATTTTGTCTCATGTCATTCATTACCAAGTGAATTTAATTTAATACATTGTGTCACCGACACATTTATTTTATTTTAGCTCTTGAACCGATCGCCCTTTGAGCGTTTAGGCTGTGGACCTGGAGGCTTCGACCAATTCAAGGCACACCCTTGGTTTCATGGTTTGCAGTGGGATCAGTTGGAAAACAAAGAAGCCACGCCGCCTTTTACTCCTAGTGTAAGTAGTATGCAATGGATGAAGGAGGACAGGAAGGGGGGTGAGATACATACGCCCAAAAAGTTGGGAGAGGAGCGGGATATCAAAATGGTGATCAAGGAACAAGATGGGATGGATAATATATACTTTTGCTTGATTACTAACTTTGATATTTTTATTAGAAAAAGGAATCTAATTTTGACGCTGTTCATGAGCTTGAAGAATTATTGCTGGACGGTGAACCTTTGAGAGCACGAAAGCGAGCATCAAAGTCAACATTTTCAGATGCTGATACCTTATCTGAAGCAGCACGTGCACGTCAATATCTTGAAGAAAAGTTTTTACCCTTTGATTGTACCAAGCAAGAGAGTTGGGGACAATATCGTCATCATCATCATGACAGCATTGAAGCGGAGACCAACTCAGCTGTACGAGGTGTAGTGACAGCAGCAGCAGCAGCAACAACAACAACTACAGCAGGAGATGAATCCCGATTACTGCGACGTATCGGAGGTGTGTTGAACGAGCATATCGACAATGCAAAGTATCGTGGCCAGGGGTACATGCCAGCCCCAGTTGAGATGGATGAAAGCGACGATGCGAGTATCACACGACTTTCGACAAAAGCATTGGTGGATAAGACTGTATGATAACCTTCACCTTTTACCAACATCTCACGTATACCACATGGCAACCTACTATACACAGCTCTTTGTTTTCTTTCGTCACATCCTGTAAGCATGCACCATACCAATGTCGTTTGAGTTTTCTTTTTCCCATCTATCATGTACACACGCACACACACACACGCACACTATTATATGTAATGTTTTGAATACACATTAAACACCCAAAATTAATCAATAAGAAGATATTCAACAGAGAACGCGATGAACGTATTTGTTAATTTCAGGGTCGTTGATAAAGCGACGCATAGCATCAACATTCATTTGGACTTGTACGTCGTACATGATCCCCTTGGATTGCCCACTTCGACCAAATAACACGAGGCATCCATCGCCACCTGCTGTAATGTATCCTCGTACACGGTCCGGATTGCCGTATCCGAAATCGAGTTTCCAATATGGCAGGGTTGACACGTCACTCGCTGTCACGTGCGTGCTTGAATTAGGCTGATACGAAAGATAATGCACTGTCATATCATCATGGATGGTATATAGCTTGCTGAGACCATGAAATAAAGATGCTTTTAGGGTAGCCATTTGTTGTCTAAATTGAAGAGCGTGGCAAACTAGATCCGCTTCCTTAGCCTGCTGTTTGGTGGTGGATACAGAGCGTGTGCTATTTGAAAGAATAGGTCAGCTTGTGCATGCATGGCTAAAGAAATGTATGCAATTTACATCATCCAGTTTCCAAAATAGAAATCCATATTTTTCATTTTGGAACGACCATTGACGCCAACCACCATCTTGACAGGTTCATTATCAGGTATATCACGGGATCGAACAATGGCTCGCAATAACATGGCAAGCAGTGCTTCCTTGGTGGATAGCCAGTTGCGTGTGAGAATCATATCCTGGGTATGGGCATCACGCTTGCATTTTTGTAAACCATCCGATGCCATTTCCAAAACAACACTTTTCAAGGGTGCAGGACCATGAGGACTTGTACGTGCATACTTTGGCTGATCTTGATCACGTGCAGCAAGGGTAACTTTTTCATCATCCACAAGTCGATGTTCCTCACGATAATGATCCAGTACTTCATCCGTGACAACGGTATGCTCAGGAATGGTTAATAATTGTCGATCGAAAAAGTTGGCCTTGTTGTATGTTTGCCCTCGAGCTTGCTTTGCCCAAGCATCAAGAAAAAGACAACCTGAATACTTGTCAGCTATCTTGTGTAGGATCATGATCCCTAGTGCAACACCACCATCTGCAAAACGTGTTGTCTGTACAGCCACCAAAGGATCCTCAGGTCGTGTATAAAAGTGAATGGGGAACAAACGATGGTAATCTAGTTGATTTGGTAGGTACCCTGATTTCTCAAAGTCGGCCAAGTCAGCATGATACACTGCTTCCTATTGATTGGGCATTGATCAGGCTACTATGATCATCACCATACTCTTGTTACATTTTACCTGATATAAAACACCCGCATCATTACAATCAATAGCATCACGTCCTCGGCCAACATCCACGAGTCGACCTGCCAACGGGTAATAATCAACCAAAACGGCTGACAATGATTCGGTCAAAGTATCCATGTTCATAAAGTCGGCAGCTTGCTCTGGATTGGTGTAAAAGAGGAGCATAGGTGTATACGATTTGAACATGACCACATCCCAATCCGTCAAGGGCATATAGCCTTCCTTCAATGTCATGGTTGCCGGTTTTACCCATGTTTGATGGGTGTATTCAATATGGGGTTGCTGTGGATAATTCATAAAGTCTTCTAACGCAAAGCTATGATGTATATTATGTACAAGAAGAAAGAGAAGCACCTCACAAAAACTTGAGTGACAAGGATGAATGCCTTTAACTCGGATGTTTATTTCTTGAGCAGAGGAAATTGTAATTTGCTTTCAAAGCCTTGACTCGGTAGATCACGAAAATTGGGGATATCCATCTCAAGGTTGTTTGGATGGATCTCTGGAAAGTAGGTTTCAATCGTCTCTATCAGCAATTCATACATGACCTAGACAAGGATAAAGGAGCAATAGTTATAAACCAAAGAAGAAAGAATCACACGTTTCTTTGTTTTATATTACCTGGTTGCCATTGGCATTAAGATGCAGACCATCCGTTGAAAACTCGGATAACTTGTCGCCACCACGATCCATTAGCCTTGACCAAAAATCCGCCACCACTACATCTCGCTCTTCACCCAATGTGCGCACTGCATGCGCAAACTGCTTTGCATTCTCTGCTGTACGATTCATTGGATCGCCTTTATCATCACAACGTTGCTTCCACTGAGATTCATTGACAGGTGGTGGTGTCACAAGCATAATTCGCAGCTGCGGATTATAATGTGGAGAATCAGGGGATTTGATCATGGATATCATCGTATTGAGATTTTCTTTGTAGCGCTCGATTGGTAAATGTTGCTGCGCATTTGGCAAAGCTGCATCGTTTGCACCAAAAGCAATAATGATCAGTCGCAGCTGTGCTGCTGTTTGACGTTGTCTTTCCATCGTGGGTAATAGTTGTCGCAAAAGAGGCACTCCCCATTCAGTATTGTAGCCTATAATACAATCACAAACACGTTGGCCACTCTTTCATGATGCTATCGTGATCCACAAATACTTGCCTGCATATCCACGATTAACAACATCCATCTTTCGTTGATATATCTGCAATACCGATATGTCAGCAGCTATTGTGGATCATCGGCATATTTACTTACATCAGCGAGACTCGCACCAAAGCCCGATAACGTCGTGTCAAAGCTCATCTTAATACTCGATTAATGATCAAACTAGCGCGCTATATGTTATCGTTTGTGTTGTACCTGGGTTATTGAATCCTACAGCGCTTGTTAGCACATTGTTTTCTTCAGGCAACGAACACCCCAATGCATACTCACCCCAAAAAGGCATATTTGATGATAGGAAGGCTCCATGTTGTGAAAATCACAGATCATCAAAAGAACGTTACAAGTGTTTTATAATTCCACAAGTCGGGAAAAAGGAGTATAGCCATTGCATGTGTCAAGGTCAATTCTCCGTGCAAGGCAGAGTGATTTCGTTAAGCGTCGGCATCCACTTCCTAATTAGGACACTTGGTTGCAACAACATGAGAGCGACGGTTGGGTGGCAACCAATTTAACAAAAACGGAAATGTGATCCCCATTAGGACACGACGCAGCATTTGGGGCAACAGCTCACCAAGCTTTATTTGGCTTTTCTATGTCAAAGACATATCATATGTATATCATAGCTACTTTGATACATTGGGGAGGAGGAGACAGCAATTTCAGGGTACTAGCCTAATCGAGAGGAGGAGATACACTTTTACCTACCGATGATGATGATGCTGTTATGACGGGTACCTCTTGTACTTTACAGGGCTTGCACTGACATGTGTAATCGCATTGACAATATCCAAGTGAATGTGTAACATGAAGGATGACGACAGGGCTTGAAACAAGACACCAAAATTGGGCAGGGATATTGTTGCATGTTGTTGGATTTGTATCTGCTTTTCCACGTCTCTCTTTTGTATACCCAATGGCCCAAATGCATAATCCGCCCGATCACGATGAAGCGCCACCACCGTACACCGAAGCAGCAAACACAGCTTACAATCCAGCGTTTATGCCGAACTTGACGTCGCAACAAGCGAGTGCACATGCATCGACAACGAGTAATGAACCTGGAACACCATCTACGGCACCATCTGCACCTCCATTGTCGACGATAGCTGATTCGGCACCTTCGACACCGCTACCTCAGTCAGTATCACCACCTTTAGGATTCAGACAAGATAACATGTATCCAGGAGGAGGAGCAGCAGTGTCGTCTCCACAGCAACCATACCCACCACATCCTCATACGTATTATCACCAGGAACAGCATCTTGTGAGTGGACCACAGCAGTATTATTATCAGACAATGCCCATTCCCCAGCATCAACATCAAGGCTATTTCCCAGGTGGATGGACAATTCCACAACAAAGACAGCAACGATATTTCATTGATTCATCTGAACGCCGATTCCCGCTGGCTGCATTGTTCTTTTTGTTTGGATGGTAAGATATATAAGGCTTAGATCGTCGTGGATCTAACTTGGGGTATCTATATATCTACAGGATCTGCCCGCCTCTTTGGATCTTGGGAGCATGCTGTTGCAGTGGGAGCCGCAATCGTTACGAAGCATGGTGGGGCAAGGCGAATTTTATTATGGCAGTAATGTTTATCATTTCATCACTGCTATACTCGATGATGGCTATTACAGTGGGCGATTGGATGATTGGATTACACGTGTTCAGCTTGGCCACAGCATGAGATACCTTTTTACTTTTTTCTCTTTTGTAAATCTAGTATACAACATGACAATATACATTGAACCTATTTTGGGGATGGTGGAGAAGGATGCTAAGATTGGATATATGTATTTACATTTGAATTGTATGCGATTGTGTGTGTATGGTTCTGTGCTTGTTTCCCCTATAACTAGCTACCAATGTTTATTCTTCATCACTTGATTCACTCTCGGTTTCGGACATGACAGGCCGGTTGTTGTTGACAAAAAGCAAGTCGTCTTCATCTTCATCATTCTTTTTCTTTTGTGAAAACTCGGCAGGCCTTTATACAACCCTCATGGTCAATAAAATAGACTTGAATCCCCCCTCTACTTCAAACTTACCATTGTCCAGCTTGCTCAAGTTGCTTGATATGTTGAGGAAAATAGACAAAGATGATTTCTCCACCAACCTTTTCGGAAGTCGTTCCAATGGATGGATCCACAAGGACAAAATGACCTAGTTATCATATGCATTAATGATATACGACGTCAAATGGATGCATTGTTGACTTACCTCGCTTTACCCAAACAATATGACGAAACCGAGGCTGCAAGGTGACGAGCGTGCGATGGCCGTCAGTGAATTCAACTTCATGTTGATGATTGCCTCTTGGACCAAGTACACGAGCATACCGTTGTTTCGATCCCGGTTCAATCGTAGGAGGTGCGGCGTCCAGGATATCGGCTTCCAGTTGTTTTCTGCCCATATTTCAAGAGAAAGAATGTGTGTGAAAGGAACAAGGGAAAATAGTACTGGTGGCTGAGATGAACACTTGTATAGAATATCAATGCAGCCAACTCTATCTGGGTTGCTGTTTGTAGTCTCACAATGAAATAAAAAAGAACCACGTTCATATTAAAAGATCTTTTAATGACGAGATAAAGAGGGAGAAATATATATTAGTTTACTCGTTCAAAACCTTCTTGGCGAATTGAGGAAGAACAAAGGCTGCCTTGTGGATTTCAGCATTGTAGTAACGGCACAACTTGTCTTCTTGTTCGGGGGTCCATCGGCGAAGAGGTTCACGCAAGACAGCGTTAGGATCCTTAGAGCACATGATGTGACCGATTTGACCACTGGGATAAGTGGGAATACAGGTGTAAGCGTAATCGACAACAGGGTAGAGATCCTTGCAGAAATCCTTGACCTTCTTGATCAAAGGAAGGTGAAGCCACATGCATTCGCCTTGAGTGCTGAACACACCCTTCTCAGTCAATGCCTTCTTTTGCAATTCAAAGAACTCGGGACCGAAAAGACCTTCAGCAGGACCTATCATGATCATAACAATGCATAAAAAGTCACTACCACTTCCAACATGATGATGATGACATATCGATGAACCTTACCATCAGGATCAGACGAATCGGTAATGATAACATCATACATGTTGACCTTGCCCCTCAAGAATTCAAGACCATCACCAATATGAACGGTAGCCTTGGGGTGCTGGAAGCCAATGGCCATGTTGGGAAGATACTTTTTGGAGACACGAGGAACGGCTTCATCAATATCAACAAGGGTAACTTCGTCGACAGTATCGTGCTTGACAACTTCACGAAGGACACCACCATCACCACCACCAATGACGAGAACCTAATTCTTACGTGATCAGATCATCCCATCCATCTCCCACTTTTCCTTCATATCCTTACCTTCTTGGGGTTGGGATGCGAGTTCATGGCAAGGTGAGTGATCATTTCCTGATAACTGTAACAGGGCGATTCACGTGTCAATCAATGCCTGCATATCGATAATGATCTCGCCCATGTACACTTACGAGAATTCATCACGTTCAGTAGCCTGAATAACACCATCAAGAACCAAGACATTGCCATAGTTGGAAGATTGGAAAACGAGCACATCCTGGAACTTTGACTTTTCAACGTGGAGGATTTCCTCAACCTTGAGAGCCATGGCTGTATTGTAACAAGAAATAGAGAACGAGTTATATGTCGTGTGGCTCCAACTCGAGTCGCGATCGCAACAACTGAATGCAACTTAACCTACCTTGACCAGGCCATTGGCCGTTCTTTTCAATGAACCAGCCGTCGTTGATGAGGGGATGGGTGAGAGGAGTAGCCATTGGAATAAGCGAAAGAGAGAGAGAGAGAGAACAAGTTAACTTTGTTAAGATTTTTTTACTACCGCCAGAGGTCTCGGACCTTACTCACAAGGGCTTTAGGCGGCGCTGTCAAATCTTTTGGTCACCCCACACACACACACGCTCACACACTACCATGTTGCTTTGGATACCACATCCATGCTTGGGTCCTCCAACTCTAATAGCATTTGCCCAATAACAAATGCATACATATATGTATATCAGTTCCCGGTATCTGCAACTCATGCTTGATATAGAACCACAAATAGATCACATACACACACTTTATTCTCTTTACATAGGACAACCAATCATTGAACCCATTGACACCTTTTCCGATCTATCCACAATGCCCGACTGACAACGATATCGTATTAGTTGTCAGTTATAAGAATATATATGATGTATGTGTGATGTGTGGGGGTGAAAGCTACACAGAATGGATAATAAGGTTTATCCCTGCCAACTATGATGGAGAAGCACATGGCACAACGCACCCTGTGCTTTGCTCACTTTCCAATACACAACGCAATGCATGAGCCAAAAGTGTGATATACATGCAAAAGTTTCAAAGAAAAGCAACCTTCTACAATGCCGCCCTTGTTTACATTTTGATTTCCAATGCATCTGCTGCACTAAAAACGAGCTGATTCCAAATAAAGTGATTGCATTAGATAGAATGCTTGATGGGCCGGATGCTCGGCAGACAAAAAGAAAATCACTTTTTACCGAGAATTTCCGTCGTCGTCGATACTTTGTGCTTGTTTTGGATTATAATACAAATCATTCATCACAACATGTTATGCATGGGCCAAAAGGAATGTTGATATTGTTACAGGCTCTAGACAAGCAAGGGATACCAAATAAAGTGAGACCGGAGGGCGATCGAAAGAGAAAGAGGAATTCTTTTTCCATGTGCTGCTTTGATAACGTGTGGGAAATGACATCAAAAAAAAGTTCGGGTGCTTTGTTACAATCCCCCCAAACATGATTGGCTTATCACGTTGACCCTGTGGGTGTCAGCTGCTTGTGCCCAAGTGTGGCACCGATGGGTCACCCACGGACATGCTTACCATATGCAGTATTTCGCATATCAAAACCTTTTTGTTATTTGCCACGCGGGTGATGCCTTGGCTCCCCCAAGGCATATGACAACCCATTAAGAAACACACTCACATACATGCAACCAAGCTCCCACGGTAAGAGAGAGAGAGAGAGAAAAGAGCTAATATAATAATAGGGTGGGTAAAAAAAATTCATAGCTCTGCTTTATTTTTTATTTCACCAACCATGAAAGCTTTCCAGCCACCCGTTTTCAGGTGGATTGTTTCCATGATGATGGTAGTGTTGTTGATAGGAGGTAGTAATACTAGAACGTCTAAGAGGTTGGCGTGGATGATGGTAAATGAGTGTTTTTTGTTGAATGTGCTCCCAGAGAACATTGCGTCTGAGACTTTCGGAAAGCTCTTTGCGTAAAAAATGGTGATGGTCGGCTGACGAGGTTGATGATGATGATGTTGATGATGATGATGGGGCTGGCTTGATCGGAGATGCGATAGTATAGGATGATGCAGTAGTTGACTTTGTGCGGTATTGTTGTTGTCTTTGCAGCATAGCCGACAACAAAGAGGGTCGTGGTGTTGGTGCACGAGGTTGTGTCTTTGTAAATCGATCATCATTGTTATTTCGATGACTTGCTGTTGAGGAAGGTGTGATTAAAATCTCATCGTCGTCCATTAGTTCATCGTCGTCGTCGTCAAGAAAGTCGTCGTCATCGTCGTCAAGTAAAAAGTCAACATCGTCATCCTCATCGTATTCATCATCTTCATCTTCATCATTAACCAGCATGATTTGACGATGATTTTTGGGTGGTAGTTGTTGTTGTTGTTGAGTGGATGGTGGCGGGCGGTAGATGCAGTTGTTGTGTTGATGATTGGTGTCTTGAGTCTGCGGCAACTGCTGCTGCCATGTTTGGCGATCATGCGACTCGGAAGAGCCGTTATTGGATGTTTGGTTCGTGATCACTGCGTCGGTGGTCGCAGAGGCATTACAGGCGTTGAGCTTATTATGACTACTATTGGGGGGAGTGGTCTGCTGGTGCGACCACACATCGTGGCCAGGTGATAGAGATGAAAGAAAACGTTTAATGGATGAGCAGGTTGATGAGCTGCTTGTGGATGCCGATGATACTGGTGAACAGGTTCGAGACGAGCTTTGAGGTGGAATATAGGAAAAATAATCATGCTGCTGTTGTTGTTGTTGCTGTCGCAACGATTGTCGTTCATGATACCAAAGACGCCACGACATGTTCTCCAGCCGTTCTCCATTTTGTAAATGTGCCTTACACTTGCTGAACACTATGGGACCATTGTTAATCACAATGACAAAGAAGAAGACCAAAACAAAATGTTTACCATTCCACATGGCACTCAAGTCGTCAACATCAACATCATCTATTCTGTAGATGGATTGGGGAGACAAGGAGAGCATGGGCTGTTCAAAGATGTGTGTCATGGAAGGCTGTCGACAAAGAAAGAGTAAAGGATGGATGAGTGAGAGGGGATAAAGGCAGCGACAGTAGTGAGTGAAAGAAGTGGAAAAAGGAACGAAAGAGGAATAAATGCCAATGAAGTGCCAGAAAAAGCCTAAGGAGATCAGGGATACCGTCACATGTTGCAACACGAATTGTACGATTGCTGGTAATAGTCTTTGTTCTATCAACGGGTGTGATGCTCGTGCTTGCACAAAGAGACAGTCCCCCATGGCACATGTCATTTGCTCATTCATTCATTCATTCAGTTCAGGATATACTGCAATATCACACATCTATCACACGCATATACAAAATAGTAACGATCTACTACGCTTCTTCCTTTATTCCCAATTCCGGGCAATGAGTGTGGATAAAAGAGAAAGGGGGTGGATGGATGAACAGACATGTTAGTATGTATGTAGGAGATCTTACATAACAGCTTCCTTGAACTCCCCCACCAACTCCCCCACACACACACCTCCCCTCTGATCACGCTTTGTCGCTTGCGGAACTTGGTTTCACTCGACTTGCTATAAACGCCGGCTCTAGAAAAGCAGCGACAACTGAAAAAAAGTATCCAACGTGTCTCCCTTTAATATATAATGCAGAACCACATTGTTATCCCGCCTCAATCCCCATCTGCAATCCCCATTGTCGCTCCTTCCGATGCTACCGTCAACAGCTCAACAACGTCGACTATCAATAAGCCACCTTCAAAACCTGTATCCAAAGGTGTGCATATGTCTTTATTTGCTTGCATAGATACAATGGACGCTCACATTAGGCGATCTCTTTCTTATTAGGCAACACGAACGCAAAAAGGCTGTGTCGAAATGTCATTATACATGGCTTTTGTAAATTCGAAGGGAAAGGGTGCGAGTTCAATCATGAAGCGGTGCGTTATTTCGAGAGAGAGTTGTTGTGTATAGCAACAGAGATGATACCAATGAAATGAACACTTATTGTCGCTATAGAACAAACCATCACCACCCCAGGAAAGGGCTGAAATGTAAGATGGGATTATGGAGGATGCATAATGGCATAGTGTGGGACTCACGCATTTGGGGGATGCTAGCAACGGCAAGGTGCGTCTTCCCCGCACAGGATCAGGCGTCTTTTCATCCATGTCTGCAGAAAGCATCAATGCACCCGTTTTTGTACCTAAATCGACACCGATAACAGTATCAGCGGCAACAACGGCACCTTCATCTATGACTGCATCACCGCTGGCTAATAATGCGACCAATAACGGCAACAGCAATACTACTACTACTACTACAGCAGCAACAACAGCAGCAGCAGCCTCCACAGCAGGTGAGAATGATGCATACCCCTACTACTTTTATGATTTATTGCTCACCAAACCATTATCCAACAGCAATACCTAATGGTGAGCTAGGCATTCCTGGTGATCATGGGCATATTTTCCAGCGATTAGTGATTTCAGTTGCTTACTATGTATAGGGACTACGGGCACATCAATCTCCATGCAGCAATCTGACATGCACGAATCAAAAAGCCGCATGTAATGTATCCACATCCACATCCAATTATGCTATGATCCATATACAAGAATCACTTATCAGCTTGCATTTCATTCATAGCACATCCGCCGATAGCCAATCCTTTGGATATACGCAAGATATGTCTAATATGACGAATAGCTTCTCCAATTTTGGGTTATCCAATGATGTATGTATGGAGCATATGCAATGTTTGGGAGATGAACTGACCCATTGGATAGGGATCTACATCGCCAGAGCAAGCACAATCACCTACACAAATGATGGCAACTATGGGGATGATGCAAGCTGATCCCTATTATTATATGAATGCACCCGTTTTTGCACGTCAACCGGTAAGTGGATCAAGCATTATTCGTATTACGCCACCAACATGTCGACCGTTTTAGTTACAATACCACCTCTACGCATCTAATGCTCCACCTGTTTCGAGGCTTCTTCCACACCACCGCACCATCCAATCATTCTTTATGCCCGATAATCTACGAGAAGAGCTTACACAACGAAACGAGACGACGCTCATGTCGGCACCAGGTATGCTGGGTTGAATGAAAATAGGGCAAAAGGTTGGGTCGCTAATCACATTTTTATTTAGCACATGATCTTGGCCTACCACAAGAAGTGCACGTGTATCATTCCCTATATCCTCTTCAGCATTCACAAATGGCAATGCCAGGCGAAGTCAGCTCCTTCTTTGGACATCCCACATCTGTCTACAAGGCGGTTTCTGGTGCAGATGGACGCACTTATGTATTATATAGGATTGAGGGTACGTTGGGGAAGGGGGGGAGAGAGATGGTATGAAATGAAAAACTGACATTTGTGGTATTCGGAACAGGATTCCGGTTGTCCAAGGAGCGAGCTATGAGTTTTGTGGAACAATGGCGAAAGGTGCAGCATTGCAATATTATATCCATCCACGAAGCATTCACCACACGGGCTTTTGGAGATGCATCTCTCGTTTTTGTTTACGACTATTTTCCATGTGCACGAACATTGCATGATGTATACATGACACCTCATGGACAAATGACATTGCAAGGGGAGCTACGAACAAAAAAGACTGGCAAGACTATTGTCTCTGAGGAAACCATATGGAGCTATGTTGTGCAAATTGTGTCAGCCATCAAGACAGCACATGCCGCAGGATTGGCTATACGGAGTATAGATCCGAGCAAGATCCTTGTTACAAGCAAGCACAGGTAACATGCATTGGGAATAGGAGTATGTAAACGTGCATAGTATTAACCACCTGTCTTTCGACATAGGATACGAGTGAATTGTGTGGCATCATTGGATGTGATGGATTACGAGACAAAAGGCAGCGTTTGCAGTGCTGAGAACCGTGAGCAGGATTTCGTTGCATTGGGCAAATTGATATTGGCACTCGCTTGTGGATCACCCATGGCACATCAGCATCTTCCCGAATGCATAGAAAGCATATCACAAGATTATTCTGAGGATCTCAAGGATGTTATACTTTACCTTATCACGTCAGAGGAAGAAGAAGGAGACAAGGATGTTGACGAATTGGTGGCAATGATTGCACCGCATGTATTGGATGAAATTGATCGCAGTCAATCGTAAGTGTGATATATATATATATCCCTTTCTACGCATTGACTTACATATGCAACCTAGATACAATGACTCTTTTGAAAACGAACTGAGTCGAGAATTAGAGAATGGTCGACTGGTACGACTTTTGATAAAGATGGGCTTCATCAACGAACGACCAGAGTAAGTGCATCCATTTGGGTATTTGGGGGATATGCATGAATGAAATCAACCGTTTGTATGCGCAATTTGATAGATTCGATATGGACCCTAGCTGGTCAGAGACCGGTGATCGATATATTATCAAACTCTTTCGAGATTATGTATTCCACCAAGTCGATGAAAATGGTACTCCTGTAATTGACATGGTCCATGTTTTGACATGTTTGAACAAGGTAAGCGGGTATGCAAGATCATGTGGCATGTGGATCACTTATAGGATTTTTCTTTTTATTTTAAGCTTGATGCTGGTTTAGATGAAAAAATGATGCTCATGTCACGAGACGAGCAATCTTGTTTGATAGTTAGTTACAAAGAAGTCAAGAATTGTATCATAGCCGCATTCAAAGACCTGACATCAGGCAGGAAATAAAAAGTGTGGCTTGAATGTCAAAAGGCAGTCGGGATTCAATCTGCAATTCCTTTCATCTGCATATCCCTTCCCTAAACACCACACATACACATTGCCATGCGCCCGCTCACCACCGACGAGACGAAGACGCTGTTCGAGAAGCTTGCGAAATAGTACGTATCGACAACAACGCCATGTCATGCTTTACGTGTCAATGCTAATATATCCTATAGTATTGGATCTAACATTAAGCACCTCATTGATCGTCCCGATGAGACGTACTGCTTCAGGCTTCAGAAAGATCGAGTGTACTATGTCAGGTAGGATGCTTATACATGGAAGAGACAACATCCAGTATTGACGTGGATATAGTGAATCGATGATGAGGATGGCTAGTAATATTGGTCGTGACCACCTTGGATCTTTGGGTGTGTGCTTTGGCAAGTTCACCAAGACTGGCAAGTTCACCTTGCACATTACTGCATTGGATCATTTGGCACAATATGCAAAGGTAAGAATAAGGATGGAAACTGGGTTCTTGGCCATTGCTGATCGTGTACCTGGTTACAGCACAAAATTTGGATCAAGCCCAATGGTGAGATGCCATTCTTATACGGCAACAATGTGGTGAAAGCACATTTGGGACGCATCACTGACGACACTCCTGAGCATACTGGTGTGATTGTGTATTCCATGGCAGACACAGCATTGGTACGTAATCCTGATTAAGGAGATGCCAAGGACAATGGGTCGTTGATACGTATTGTGATTAGGGATTCGGTGTCACAGCACGGTCTACGGCTGAAATGAAGAGATTACAACCTACCGACATTATTGTTTTCCATCAGGCTGATGTTGGTGAATATCTCCGTGCTGAAGAAGCCATGTTCTAGACAAAACAAGTGTATCATAGTTCAATCACCCATCACTCACTCTCATCAATACAACAATAACAACATCAAACAATGACGCATTTTAATTCGCATCTTGGATTATCAATTGGAGAAGAAGTTGTGCAAAAATGAAGAATCTTGGGAAAGGTCGATCGAGATATGCATTTGACGTCAGCGGGTTGCTTTTTTTGGGATGATCCGGGGCAATGATTGCAACACAAAAGATCCAGTAACAGGCTCATTGTACAGCGCATTAGCTTGATTACAAACTCGACATGCTCATCTCCAGGAACAACGGAGTTGGTACAGTGGGACATTACCTAAAAACTTTCCCGCTGCCAATCGCTACCAATAGTCTCTAGTGACTCATCATTTCCAAGTGCAACCCAACCCATTCTTGATTTCATTAAAAGTGTGGTGTTTATTTTCATTCCATTATATTATGCCCTTTGTGTCTCGAAGAGTGAGATCAATATTATATGTGCTGGATAGTCTACTATGCACGGTTGGAATAATCAGTGATTGGCATGAAGGTTGTTCCACTTGGATCGGCACCAACTAGGAGTTGGTGCCTGTTACAAAAAAAGCAAGTGCACCCCCTCGAGAAGTGTCCCCCTCTTTATTGTTTGCCACATATTTAACATCCTTCTTTTCCTTTCCATCTCTTCTCTTTGTATTGTCTTTGATTTTGCTCAGTCGTCGAAATGCGTTTTCATATTCTTGGTACAGGAGCTATTGGTTGTCATGTAGCCTCCGTCTTGCGTCCCCGCCATCCTATTACTCTTCTTTTACGCTCAAATGCAGCAGTTAAGGCCTTCAAGGAAGAAAAGAATAGCACTGTGATCTACAATCGCAGCGACAAGCAACCTATCAAAGTTTCAGGCTTTGACGCTGAGCCAGTAGGCTCCTCATTGCAATCGCCGATCGAGGCTCTTTTCGTGGCAACCAAATCACAACATGCTGTGGACGCAGTGCGATCAGTACAGCCGCGTTTATCACGGTCGAGCACCTTGGTGCTACTTCAAAACGGCATGGGTCTTGCCGAAGAGCTTTTGGACAAGCTTTGGCCAAGCACGGAAACAGCCCCTTCAATCATTATTGGCGTCAACCGTCATGCAATCGAACGTATGGAGCCTTTTTCAGTGACTCATTATTCAGGATGGGATGATCAAGAAGGTGGATTAATGCTTGGTTCTATGCCACATTCCGTGCCTGAAAACACAACCAAGGTGTTGGATGCTATTGCCCATTTCGAGGAGTTTAATTGTAAGATATTCCCGTGGGAAGAACTGCGTCGACGAATGATGCGCAAGCTGGTGGTAAATGCAAGTATCAATCCAGTGGCAGCTCTTCTTGGTGTCAAAAACGGTGCATTGCACGATAATCCCGGCGCAGAAGCATTATTACGTGGTGTATGCCAAGAGGCTCATGCTTTGTTACCAGAGCTCAATACCACTGCTGATGAATTGATGGACATGGTCCAAAAGACAGTTGTTATTGCGGGTGGAAATTCCTGCTCAACTTTGCAGGACCTTCGGGCAAAACGCCTCACCGAAGTCGATTATATCAATGGATACCTCTTGAAACTGGCTCGTGATCGCGGCATCGCTGCACCTGTCAATGAATACCTTACCAATATGATCCATGCAAAGGAACGTGTCTTGGGAGCAAAATAATTTATTAGAGATAATAGTGTACACAGAATAAACATGATTTTCTTATGTCATCAAAGATTTGGGTGCTGCTGCCTGCCTCATTTTCTCACACTCAGCTTTCTGCATTGTCCCGTGAAACCTCAATTTCCACCACACAACGCTACACAGCCACCCCACGTTTATGGTCGGCATCATGGCGGGAAGACAAGGGAGATATAGCAGTAACATGGTCTATATCACAACGATTATTCTCATATGACTTACATTGTAAATATGGATGCTATCTCAGTGATGTATGGCTTACCTTCACTGAGACTCGAGACCCAAGCCCCATGCCGTGCCCCCTCGCTCCCTCTCAAATAAACGTGATCAAAGTACACCTATCGAACAGGTGCATGATCTGTTGACTGACACGTTGACAGTATGTCTCTTTGAGTTGTCAATGATGAGCTTAAAAGGGGATGGGGGCATGTGTGGAAGAATCCGGGTGTATGTGGATCATGTTGCATTGTCACCACTTTTTTGTGGGTGTAGTGTAGAGTGTAGCACTTGTTTCGAGTTCCACTCAAACTCAGAGTAGTAAAACCTGCTCATTCGATTTTACCGTCCCTTTTTCCCTTTTCCTTTTTTTCCCCTCTCTCACTTGCCTATATATATAACACCTTTCTTTTTTTTAATTCTTTACCCTTCTTTTTTATATCGTATACCATGAAAGAGACTCTCCAAAACGCAAACTTTCCTCAAGACGCTGAAGGTCGTGTGTATCACATCAATGTCAAGCGTGGTGAAGTAGCCAATCGTATTCTCACGGTGGGTGACCATGTACGTGCCCGAGCCATTGCCAAGTGGCTTGACAGCGAAGCTGAAGCTGGCCATCCCACCTTTATCCATACCAGCCAACGTGGATTTCTTACGATCACTGGTCGATACAAAGGTGTGCCCATCACCATTATGGCCATGTAAGTAGTGTCTGAGATAGAAACCTAACAATGATGGAAAAACGACAATCACGTGCTCATGATATCATTCATAGTGGTATGGGTAATCCTATGATGGATTTCTTTGTTCGTGAAACCCGTGCTGTGGTAACCGGCACCGTGGCCATCATCCGATTTGGTTCTTGTGGTTCATTGACAGAACGTGCTCCTCCTGGCTCTGTGATTGTGCCTCATGGTGGTTATTGTATTCGACGCAACATTGATTACTTTTCGGATCATCCTATCAACCAAGATTTGAAAAAGTCGCCTTACATCATTTCAGGCACCTTTGCAGCTGACACTGACATGACAAAGCGCTTGGCTGATGCTGTGGAAACTGAATTGATGCCATTGGTAGAATCGGGTGAACCTGTGGGTCCCGTGATCACCAGCGGATTGAATGCTGATGGCTGCTCATTCTATTCGTCACAAGGCCGTCAAGATCCTGCCTTTTGGGATGATAATCAACAACTGATCAAGCAAGCGATGGCCACTCATCCGGATACCGTATGTCTCGAAATGGAGACAAGTATGCTTTTCCACCTTGCTAAATGTGCCACTGGCGTCAAGGCTGCTGGTTGTCACCAAGTCTTTGCTGATCGTGTCGGTAATGGATTCATCCGCCCTGAAGTGGTCAAGGTTCTTGAACCTGCTGTTGGTAAAGCTGTTCTCGAGGCTTTGATTGCCACCAACGTCGAAGATGAAATGGAAGAAATTGGCACTGTATGGGAACGTGCTCCTTCAAAGTAGTCAACATAAATATATATATACATATATCCCCACCACAACCACCACCTCTACTAGTGATAAATATTTCCCACATTGTCTTTCTTGTATAGTAAAGCGCAAGTAGCCGTAAATATAAAGACCAATATGATTACAGCCTGTATATAATGGCACAGGGCAGGGTCTACCGTAAATGGGTGGGCGGAACGACCGACAATTGTGACGTCGTGCAAATTGTTGTGTGTAGTGTATGGGCAGCTGCCAATAGTCTTTGCTATCTCCCACCGTATAAACCTTGCTCTCCTCCCCACTCTTTACCCAACCATGCTTCTTACGAACGCGATCAGACGTAAGCACCCTCACATGCAATATCGAATGTGGCAACACATGTACTCATTTATACTCCACAGAGGTTGGACGTCAGGAAACCGTCCAGTTGGCCGCGATGCAATCGGTAAATGTTTACCAAAACACAACACACCACAACGCGACAACGACTCCCAAGACAGTTATTGATTCCAATTCTATTCCACTTTGACTCTCTAGCGCTCAATGCACGATTTGACTTTTCGCAAAAAGACCGGTCAGGCCATGTTCAAATATGGTCGTGGTGGACGGTAAGGAGACGAGGGTGTTTGAGGGCTGCGTCATTATTGTATATTCAACATGTATCTTTTGATAGCTCGAGCACCAATGGTCACATTGCTACTGTCTTTGGATGCACTGGTTTCCTCGGCCGTTATGTCGTCTCCAAGTTGGGTATGTGTGTTTTGGTGTGGTGGTCCTTCAATGAGACTATTAGCTGACATTTTTGTTTTTTGCTCCATCCATTTTTCAGCCAAACAAGGCACACAAGTTGTAGTCGCTTATCGTGATCCTGATGAAGCTAGACATCTCAAGGTCTGCGGTGATCTTGGCCAAGTGATTCCTTTGGTACGTCGTCATCCTCCCACCCACGTATTTCATCCTTCCACTTACACGACCCATCATCTTTATAGGAATTCGACTTGAGAAACCGTGAACAAATCATGGAATGTGTCCGCCACTCTGATATCGTTTACAACTTGGTGGGTCGTGATTATGAGACCAAGAACTTCACTTTTGAACACGTCCACGTTGATGGCTCCCGTGCCATTGCTGAGGCTGCTGCCGAAGCTGGTGTTGCCCGTTTCGTCCAAGTTTCTGCTTTGAACGCTTCCGAAGACTCCACATCCAAGTTCTTGCGCTCCAAGGTAAATTACTGGATTAAATTGGGAGGTGGATGGACATTGACCCTATCATACAATAGGCTTTGGGCGAGAAGGCTGTTCGTGAAGTGCTTCCTGATGCTACCATCGCTCGTCCCGGTACCATGTTTGGTCATGAGGATCGTTTCTTGAACAGAATTGGTCTTGGTGATGGTTGGCAATTCTGGGTCAACGAAGGCCAAACCAAGATTCGTCCTGTTTCGGTAAGCCCTACAAATAGTACACATTCACACTGATGCTCACACGTATATATATGAAATGTTAGGCTATTGATGTCGCTCAAGCCCTTGAAGTTATGTTCATGGCCGATTCTACTGCTGGCAAGACCTACGAACTTTATGGGTAAGTGATCTATGGCCCTGATCCACGCATGGAGGAATTGCCATTCACATTGAATTATCTTCTAGTCCCAAGGAGTACACTTATGCTCAAATCTATGAGATTGCTCGCGAAATTGCCATGAAGCCTCTTCCTATTTATCCTCTTCCTCTCCCTATCGCCAAGTAAGTTGATGCCATATCTCAGTTGGAACTTGAATATTGATATGCTATTTCCTTTTCTTTAGGGCTGCTGCTACCTTGATTGACAAGCTCCCTTACAACCAAATGGTCAGCCCCGATCTCATTGAACGTGTAAGTATCATCAGCACGCGTGTGGGGGAATTGAAACCAGGGGCATAAAAAGAGATTACCAAGGAGTTGGCTGATATATATATTATCTGTGGGGTAAATACTCACTTACATTTATGCTTTAGATGACCATTGACGACAAGCCTACCCCTGGTGCTCTCACCTTTAAGGATTTGTACGTTGATCCAGTGAGCTTGGAAAGCGTTGCCATCCAATTCCTTCGACGTTTCCGTAGCAATGCTGTATTTGATCTTCCTTACGAGAAGGGCGAAGGCGAGGTCAAGAAGGGTGTCTACCACGTCATTGACTAGACATGTTTTTTCTTTTTGTGATACAAATGATGATTTCTTTCTTTTACTTAGATAAAAAGAGATAAACAAGATGGAACTATGAAGGGAGTGTGGTGGTGAAGAAGGGGTAGAAAGAAAGAAACAAGGATATAGTGTTGTGTATTATGATTGGGACAGCAGATATGTAAAAAAGAGACTGATATAACTATTTACAAAAACAGATTTGGGGGGATGGCTATGCATAAGATAAGAAAAGGTGCGTGGGGATATGTATGTTGTCTTTCAATATTGATATTGCTGTTGTTGATTGCTCGTGGATGTCAAATGAAAAGATGATGATGATGGTTTGCTGATACCATTACTACTCGTGAGATAACTTGGTTTGATACCAGCGCGCTTTGCAGCCGACATGAACATCATATCGCCAAAATCGTCGAGCATGAGACTGTCATCCTCTTCGTCGTCACCATTTTGGGTGTCCTCGTGTTGCAGCTGGTGCTCCAACATGGGATCATCTTGTAGTTCATCAAAACATGCCTCGAGCCAAATATGTTCCTCTTCTTGTTTCAACAAATCCTGCTCAACACAAATGGCTTCGTCTTGTTGAATGGATGCTTCGATGCTATTCTCATCATCATCATCGGTGATGACATTATACGGGTAGGCTCGAGGTGGTTGAGAAATGAGAGCGTTGCGAATAAGCACAAAGGGAAGCAAACCACCTCCACCTTTGGATTGGCCGCTGTGCGTTACTTGTTCGAGTTTATGAAAGGAGAGACCGATGATAAAGTCGAGATCGCGGCCGTCATGGATGGTTTGAGACGACATTTTTTTTATTCGTTTTTGAAAAGGAAAGTGAAAGAAAAGCGGAAAGAAAGAGGAGTGGGCGTAATGATAGCTTTTTGCCATTGTGCTGGTTGATCATCATCATCATCATACCCTTTCTCTCTCCTCCCCCCCTCTCTCCGCACCCGAAAACAAGCGCACACCCACCCCCACTTTCCTAGTGTGAGTGTTTGTGCATGAGGCAAAACCCTGTGATCGGCTTGCATATTAACATCACTCTTTCCTTGTTTGCGTATAAAAACATCTCCCCATGACCTATTGCGACAGCAAAAAAGGGTTGATTGTCATGAGAGATAGAGAAAAAAATCAATTTCCAGGGCAACGGCGCGTGGTGCATGTGTGTTGTTCATGTATCCATCACATGTTGCCCTTTATATTTCCTCCATTACCATGCTTCCACATTATTGCTTGCCCTGAGTTGTCAAGCAACCCATGTTTGGGCTTATACTGTGCGACATGGTTCCTCGTTAACCTTGATTTTCCCACGTTGGGGGTTCAAGTTGAGTATGTGCTTATTTTGCGTGCCCTCTCTCTTTCGTTTTGCCGTGTTGCTTCCCGATCCAGGAATATTGGCGGCATCAATTTTATGTCTGTAATAGCCAAAGCCACCTCGATTGGGCGTAGCAAGTCAATTTTCTCTCCCAAAACGAGAAAACTAGAGTTACGTGGCAATGGTCATCGGCATCATTATGCCCGAGAAAAGCGTTCTTCGGATATATTGAGATTGTATAGCCCGTTGATGTTTATTAAGCATCATGATGCAAAACGTGCAGCGGTATTAATAATGTGCGGAGGGGGTGCGTTGCATGTAAAATATAAGCCCGCGTACGTATATGTGTGCTCGTGTATATGTGATGCCGTGATTCGGAGCGCTCATTTCCCCCATCAAGATCCCACTTTGAAATGTACCGAGGACTTGGTTTATGTCAATATCGGAAACCTACAATCGCTGGCATTCGATTGGATGTAGACCGTTGCTATTCACAATCATGATGCTGTTTATCGTTTTTTGTGCAATCAGCATTGAGCTGCATTACGTAATTGTCTCTATGCATTTGTCCATATATTACAAGGCTGCTCGGATTGAAAAAAGTTGTCCGTTGGCATACACCCCTCCCTCCCCATGAACAATGAAAGTTATGCGTATACAAACGCCACTGTTTGCTTTCGAGGAGAATTTTTAAAAGATCATTGCCACAAAGAAACAAGCCCTGATCTGATCCATTGTTATATGACAAAGAATGTGAATCTGCTGCTGAGTCGAAAATAATGGCTGCTGCTGCACATCACGGGCATTTGTAAAGTCATATGCCATTACAATTGTGTCATTACACATTCTCCTTATCAAAACTTGTTATCCACCACCCACCCCCACACAAAAGTCACGCGGGCACTAATGATATGAATGCAATAGTCGACTTGTTTATCTGGATTGATAAAGGGAAAAGGGGGAGATAGAGAGAGATTGATTGACGAGAAGGGGGGATAAAAAAGAGAAAGAAAATAAAAGAAAGAGAAAGAAAATAAGAGAGATGATCATGTTCCATATGAAAAAGAAGCTTTAAAAAAGGAGGATGTTGGTTAAAGCGTGTTGAGTGTGTGTGTGAGAGAGAGAAGTGATGAGTTGTTGTACGTGTGTGATTGTTGCGTGCGTGTGTGCGTGTGTGCGTGTGTGAGAAAGCAAGGTGATCGAATGATGTGAATAGTTGTTGTTGTGGTGATAATGTTGATGGGTAGATTTGTTACAAGCTGTCGAGACGCTGAAACGACCTACCACCTCGTGGCCTTTCATTGAGCTTGGGATTCTTCTTGGCAAGAATATCTAATATGCAATATGCAGGTCAACATGCAGCTCTCTTTTTTTGTATCCTTCCTCTCTCTCACACCATCCTATCTATCTATCTATCTATATCACACCCACACAATATACCTCCCACATCTAACCCCCCTCCTCCTCATATACAAACACACAACTTGTCTCCTACATGAAGCATACACTACTCACCTTTGTCCATTGATGCATGATCAAAGTCGCAGTCGTGCTTATCAGGATAACGATGCGAGTCGCAAAATACATAATCACACCTGCACTTGTTGCTGACTTGCTTGGCGAGTGGAATCTAAAGAATGGTTATATGAGAATGGGGCTCATCACGGTGACATTGGAAGACGGCGACATACCTTGGCGCGACACATGAAGCATCGACCAGGACTCTTTTGTACAGGTCTTTGTGCTGATTCGGGGGGAGATGACTCATCAGCTGTTTTGACTGTATCTTCTTTGTTGTTCTCTTGTTCTTTGTCTTGTTGTGGTGATGCTGGTGCGAGTGCTGGTAAGTTGTTTGAAGGTGGTGGAGGTGGAGTTGTTGCCGATACAGGTTGCTTGTCTAAGTTGTTATTATTGATAGGTGTAGATGATGGTGCTGGCTTGGCATCGGTGATAGCTATGATGATGATGATGATGATAGGTGAGTCGATATATTACACACTATGCATGTTGATAAATCGCTTACGTTGCTTGTTCTGCTCGGCTTGCTCCCGAAAGCATTTAGAACACATATTATTGTATATCTTGTTTCCATAAAAACCGCAGCCAGCAGTGCAGGGCATGGGCACTTCGGGAGCTTTGTTGTCTTCCATGGGTGATGATGAAGATAGTTGTCGCAGCAGTAGAGCAAAAAGGGAGTAGTGAAAGAATAGAGAGAAAAAGAGAAAAAAGTAAGCAGCGGTGGATTGAGAAGAGGGTTGCGTAAAGGACAATGACGTTGCTCATTCATTCATTCAGCCAGCCAGCACTCAGCCAGACGTGTGAGTGGTGGTGTGAGAGTGTAAGGCTGCGGTAAGGAGATTTTCGGAAACACCAATAAGAATTACGCCTCATTAAGCAATTCTGAGTATCAACCACTAGGAGGGAAGATTATTGTTGCGGCGAGTGTGAGTGTGTGTGTATGCGTGTGGCTCACATGTGAGTCATCTTTGTCGATTTGAAGGTCTGTGTGTTATTCTGTGCACCACAAGCATTAGTGAGCATTACACAGTCCCAGCACTAAACTGTGCATTGATCCACCCATAATCGCACCATAGATCAACATCCACCGATATTCCGCGATTGCCATTATTGCGTCTTTTCCAATGCTTGTTCAAGTACGCACCAATCAATTCAAGTCATCCTTGTCCACTTCCTAAACAAGGATCACCTCCGGCACCAACGATATCCGTTTACCGGCCAAGCTTTCCAAGAAGTTCATAGACAAATGTCGTATGCTGCGCAATCCTCAACCAGTCACGGGTACGAGGATGATTCATGCTGCGGCATTCTACGCAATCATTCGTACTACCGTTCCATATAAATACCAGGTCTCTTTTCGTCTTTTCTTGCTTCCGCTTCCGTAATCGCACGCACTCTCTTTTCTTTCCACCTTAACGACATACAATGACCTGCATTACCCACACTTCCCTTGCTACGCCGAATAGTTCACCTGACGATGTGTATGCTAAAGACCACCAAAAGAAACAGCAACAGCAACAGCAACAACAGCATCCATCGTCTTATCATGAACAACAGCGAGCATACGTGGGCGCCCTTGTTGGTAAGCATCGCATAAGCAGCAATGTTACGCAAAATTTTTTTCTCACTGAATGCATGATATGTAATATAGATGTCACGGTACAGGCCATTGCATCCATTTGGCCCACTGCCAACAATGTCAACAATGGCGGCAATAGCAGCAGTCAACAACGTCGTCCTGTTGCCAATCTCGAACAATTTCTTTACCATATTCTCAAACATTCTCGCACCACTCATTCAACTCTACAACTTGCGATATTTTATCTTTTCCGTATCCGATCCCGTGTTCTACAACATCGTCATGACAATGTTTATATTGCATGTGGACGACGCATGTTTTTGGCTTCGTTGATTTGTGCCCATAAATTCCTTCAAGACAAAACCTACAAAAACTTGGCTTGGAGCAAAGTCAGCGGATTGAGCGTCAAGGAAATCAATCATGCCGAGCGTGTCATGTTGCAACTCTTAGACTGGTCTTTGTATGTCAAGAAGGATACTTATGACCAGTGGATTCAAATGCTTAATTGTCACCTAAAGTGCCGCTCTTGCACTGTGGCACCTGCTGCAAAGAATGCTACCAACACCACTACCCACGCCACGATTACCAACAACAACAACATTATGATTCCAACAGTCCTTCATACCCTTACAATGATGTCTCAACGTGCTACGTCCCTCAACGAAGAAACGCCTGCTACGACAACTGCGGCACTTTTACTCACGCCACCTTGTGGTTTATCACCTGAAAGCTGCGGCAATACCATCCCCATCACCACCACCAACAATAATAGTAAGACGATCCCATCTTTTGGTCCCGGTTCGCAGTATCACCCCATCACTACCACCGCCACCAAGACCATGGATGGCAAAGCCTTAGTCAAATATGGTATGCCTACACCTGATCAGGCCAATGATGAAGGAAGTCTCGATAAGCCCAACAACCAGCCCATGATGGCGTGTGGCGTTTTGCCGTCATCCATGTCGACAATGAGATCCCCTGAACGCAAGCGTAAAGCCGTAGATATTGAAGAACATGAAAATATCAAAGTGAAAAGAGTTACATTTTAGATAGTAATATCGCATATGACTTGTATGGTTTATGAGTCCAAAATGTATACCGACTTATCATTTATTATAATATGTAATGACTTTTTATATTATATCATAATGAGTGGAGTGGAATGGAGTGTGTGGAGGTTGGGCGAATGGGTTGCTGCGGGGGAACCCAATGGTATTTCTTCGACGACAGCTCGGTTTCAGAATCAGAGCTTACCTCTTTTTCTTTCTCTCTTTGTGTGTCCTCCCAAATTATCTCCAGTCTTTTTTTCCCGTTCTCTTTTTTCTCTTCACCACATCATGTCCAGCATCAAGGAGCAAAAAGCCCATCAGACACTTGATCAGAGCTCAATGCCAAACTTCAACTCTTCGTGGGTTAACTACAAAGGTAAGCGTGTACGCTCTCCACACCCCCATGTGTGCACTTGACAACTCGACAGATGATGGTGTCAATGACTAACTCTATTGATCCGGCTTGTTTTCTTTCAAGGTGCTTGGTCTACGACTATCTTTGTCATTGTCCTCCTCAAGACTCTCTATTCCATTATCCCATTCATCAGCCCGGAAGCAAGTTGGACATTGACAAACTTGACATTCAATATTGTAAGTATCTACCTGGCATATGTGTGTGGGTGTTATGTGGGTGTCTGTATGTGTATGTGGGTGTTTAGGTGCACGGATGCGGCAGGTTGGGGGAGGAGGATAATGAGGGAGTTGCACAAAGGAACAAAGACGAGAGTTGCATGATACTAAACAATGGTGATATAGGGTCATTATATCATGTTCCATTGGGTGCAGGGCATTCCTTTCGAGAATCATCAAGGCGCTTATGATGGCTTAACACTATGGGAACAAATCGATGGAGGTGTACAGTTTACAGCAACTCGAAAGTTCTTTACCGCAGTGCCTATTGCCTTGTAAGTAAAGGGAAAATGATGGGTCCCATCCATACAGCCACATGATGAGCTTACATGAAGAAACTACATTGTAGATTCCTGTTGAGCACGCATTACACTCATTATAACCTGTTATTGTTGGCTATCAACTTTGCTCCACTTATGCTCGTTTTGGTCGCCAAGCTCCCAGTCATGCATCGTGTACGGGTATTTGGCATCAACAAGATCGACCACGTGGTGGATTAACGACCTATGCACGCGTTTTACTATACACAAACACACAACTCACATTTCGCTATACATCAACAACAACAGCAACAGCAACAACAACATTCATATACATACGCACTAGCACGACATCCTTACCATTACCTACTTTTCTTGTCTCTCCCCACATCCGCTTCTCCCACACCACCACAACAACATGATATATCTCTCTCTCGCTTTCTGTTTTTTCTTTTTCCCTCTCTCTCTCTCTTTTTGTCAAGGTTCATGAATTGCTTTTTGAACAACAAGAACAATCACACGAATGTAAATACAATGTAGACATTTGGGAATAGGGTCAGCAGGACGTGTGAGTCAACGTGTGTGCGTGTGCGTGTGTGTGATGTGTGGCGGTGTGGTTGGTTCGGCGGATGGAGAACAATGGGATCCCGCGCACAATCGGCTCCAGTTGCCGACTGCTGGATATAAAATCAAAGCGTTCTGGGATGGTTGATAAGGTCTTGGCACGAGCCAAGAGGTAAAATTCGCAGATCCTAATGGATAAATTTGTCCCGGTGCTCTGGATTTCTCGCTTGAATGAAAATCTAAAAATGTATACTTTCCTTTGAATGACTTGTATGGGGGACACTATCCTTTAATACATAACCCATCTGCATGTTGTCAATATCCATCATTTAAAGCTTTGAGCCATCGGTAATCGAATAATACACGGCGTACCATTATAAAAGGTAGCCTAGCATTCATCTTTAGTGATCATATCATAGATGTGAGCTTTATTGTTGATAGCTTGCAAGATAGTAATATGATGTCGGATCGATGAACAATGAATAAAAGGATTATTGCCACCTGACCTAAATTGGTAATGCCAGCTGCCGATTCATGCACTGGACAATCATTACACTAGGCACTGGGATTCTTTGTCTAAAACAATCAAATGGAGTCATTGGGAGATGTAAAAACGTAGTTTGGTTATTGCTACTGTGATATGCTAATCAGTGTCACTTATATATTAAGCCATTATCTCATCATTTGTACGTCAGGGAGCTGTGAAAAATGACTGATAGTGGATGTACTTTTTCACATTCACCTAGTGATCACTCTTTCTGAATATGAGTTGCCTATGATGATTTCTATCTATGCGTAATGTAAAGGGTGATCGGGGTGTCACAGGTTGCGGTTTATGCGCAACAGTGAGTCAAGGGAGAAGTGTGGCTTGTGATGACTCGGAAAATGAGCCGCTCCACCCTATTTTTTTCTTCCTTTCCCTTTTTACAACCACGCCTTCCACGACGACCACAATGGAGTTGCACGTTCCCGCCAAGGCTATTCCATACAATGTTCTTGCAGTTATTGCATCCACCAACAAGCTCAAGGAGACTGTAAAGTTGATTCCTTCGCGCGATGTCACCGAACCAACTCTCAAGGTGAATGCAGCCACTTTGACGGGTGCCGCATCCATTGCGCGTTTCTTTATCCGCTACGCACAACTTTTGGACGAACAACGCCCAGAGTCTCAAAAGGAAGCTCGTCTTGTCGATTTGCTTGTTAGCAGCCCTGAAGCAGCTTTTCAACTTGTCAAGGAGCCTCGTCAAACCAAGTACCTGTTGAGTAACGAGCCTGGCCTTGTCGATTTTCTCGCATGGGGTGCTCTTCACGGTGAATCCTCTCCTGATGCTAGCTATGCTGCTCACTTGCAAGTTGTCAAGGATGCATTGTTGCTTTCTGAAGAATGCCAAGCTGCAGCTGCTCCTGCTTCGGTGGACACAATCCCTAGCATTGAAGGCAGTGCTCCTGAAACCAACCCTATGGATGTCTTTAAGAATTTGATCGCCAGCCAATTGAGCCAGATCTCTGGTGTGGATGCAAAGTTGATCTATGAATCGCTTGATTTGCCCCGTTCGCTCGAACACGGTGATTTGGCCGTTGCTGTCCCTCGTTTGCGTGTCAAGGGTAATCCAGCTCAATTCGCTCAACAATGGGCTGCTGCTTTCCAACCCAACGATCACATCACTGCCGCTGTGGCTATCGGTCCTTTCCTCAACTTCCGTATCAACCCTGCCGTCATGTTGAAACGCACCCTTGCTCTTGTCTCGGATATGAAGACTGAATACGGTAACAACAAGCTCGGCAATGGCAAGCGTATCATTGTGGAATTCTCCTCCCCCAACATTGCAAAGCCTTTCCATGCTGGTCATTTGCGATCCACTATCATTGGTGCTTTTATTTACAACGTCTACAAGGCTAATGGTTGGGATGCTATCTCCATGAACTATCTCGGTGATTGGGGCAAGCAATACGGTAAGTAAAAAGCATGAACAATGAAAAGGTAATGGAATTGAGATGTTCATTGTATTATTTGTATATAGGTCTTTTGGCTGTGGGTTACAACCGCTATGGTGATGAAAACGCTCTTCAACAAGATCCTATCAAGCACTTGTACGACGTGTATGTCAAGATCAACCGTGATGCTGAAGAACATCCCGAGATTCACGATGAGGCTCGTGCCTACTTTAAGCAAATGGAGGATGGTGAAGAGTCTGCTCTTGCTTTGTGGCGTCGTTTCCGTGATTTGTCGATTGTCAAGTACAGAGAAGTGTACGATCGTTTGAACATCCACTTTGATGTCTATTCCGGTGAATCTCAAGTGGGCGATGGTATGGCTCGTGCCATGCAAAAGCTTGCTGATGATGGCCTTTTGGAGGACAGCGAAGGGGCCAAGGTGATCAATTTGGAAAAGTTCAAACTTGGAAAGACTGTGGTTCAAAAGCGTGATGGTACCACCTTGTACCTTACCCGTGATATTGGTGCCGCTTGGGAACGTTATGAAAGATTCAAGTTTGACAAGATGATCTACGTCGTTGCATCGCAGCAAGATTTGCACTTAAAACAGCTTTTCAAGACGCTCGATTTGATGAACTTTGAATGGGCCAAAAAATGTGAGCACATCAACTTTGGTATGGTGCAAGGCATGTCCACCCGTAAGGGTACTGTTGTTTTCCTTGAGGATATTCTCAATGATGCCCAAGAGATCATGCACGACGTGATGCGTAAGAACGAAGTCAAGTACAAGGAAGTCGAGGAGCCTGAACAGGTTGCTGATGAGATCGGTTTGTCTGCTGTCAAGATCCAAGATAACTCGGCTCGTCGTGTCAAGAACTATGAATTCGATCGTGCACGCATGTTCAGCTTTGAAGGTGACACTGGTCCATACATCCAATATGCCCACGCTCGTCTTGCCTCTGTTGAACGCAAGAGCGGCTTGCAAGTCAACCCCAACGCCAAGCTTGAGTTGCTCACTGAACCTGCTGCTCTTGATGTCATCCGCACCGTGGCTCAGTTCCCTGATCTTGTCCGATCCCTTCTTAATGGCCTTGAACCCTGCAATGTTGTCACTTATGCATTCAAGCTTTCTCACGATATCTCCGGATGCTTCGAATCCCTCTGGGTCCGTGGTGCTGAACCCGATGTTGCAGAAGCTCGTCTTTTCATGTACTGGGCTGCTCGTGTCACTCTTGGCAACGCTATGCGTCTTTTGGGTCTTCGTCCTCTTGACAGAATGTAAATTCTTACATCATTGCATGTATTCCCTATTCCTCTTCCTACTCCTCCCTTTCATCCCTTTGCCTTTGTGTTTATCTCGCTATTGTTTATTCTACAGCACTTCTCCATCTACAATCTCCATTCTCGCTTACATACGCACTCACTCATGTTTGCAACTTATTGTATAAAAACAAATACATTTTCTTGCTTGTAAATCGGCTTTTCATATTAAGGTGGTGCGGTCTTAGTGATACAAAAGACGGGTGTGTGTGTGGTGTGTGTGTGGGAAGAACTAGGGTATGTCTATTGGAAGATGTGTGTGGTGTGTGTGTATGCGTGGTGTTGATGAAACGAGGAAAAGGGCGGATGTCATTAGGCTCCAACTGTCAAAGGCCGTTCCAAAAAGTATCGTAGTTGCTCAGATACTTGCTCACTGGGTGTACGCACTGTCAAACGATACATCTAAAAAATAGCACATTCACAAGTCAGTGATCCATTCACCTTATATAAACCATACAGATACCACTTACATTCTGCTCCATGTTGGGTTCCAATCGTAATAACACGCCAACCTTGCCTCCGCCTTTGCCAAGATCCATAACACCTGCACCAACAAAGTTGTTTGGATTGGGATCCACACCTTCCAAAAGACCGAGTTTGAAGCCACTGAGTAATGCACGAACTTGCTCAAGTTGGATAGGGACTTGACTCGTGATGATGACTTGATTCTCGCGTGGGGGTCCACCAATTTGGTTCCATCGTTTAAAGAAGCTAGCACCATCCATATTGCTGATGGGTTCCTGAAACTTGGTAATAACAATGGGCAGCTTGATATGGATAGTGACATTATTGTTGTACATGATGAGCATAGAGGGTGGATTGTTGAACATATCAAGGCACTCAGTTTGAAGCAATTGTTGCACTTGAGCACCTGCACCAATCTCGGTAGGGCTAGCGCCCACGGTTCTCACATTGAGTTTGTCAGGCAAGGATTCAACGTGCACCACCAAATTGGACATTGGCATAGGTGTCTTGTTTGTCAAATACAAGGCTAAACGACCATGTGCGCCATGATACTCGCTCTTGACAGATACTTGGAGGTTGCTATCTTCATACAAGACACCTTCTTGCATGTAATATTGTTTGTGTAAACCAAGCTCGTAACCAGCGGCCAAAGGCACATCCCCAAAAGCGGGTATATTGCTGTTGCTGATTGATAGATCGTCAAATGCCAACAAGTCAGTTGCTGTTGCTGTTTGAGGAGATGATTGTGGTTGCTGTTGTTGTTGTTGAGGAGGCAAAGCAGCTGCAGCAGTGGATGGCGATGATGCAGAATCGGTTGAATTCAGACGCATAGACACCTTACGCTTGAGATCCTCTTGACGTTCAATGTTGGCTTCTTTGCCACCAATGACCCACACTCGTTTATCCTCGGTATCACCAATCTTTTCATTGAGCTTGAGAAGTAATGTCGATTCGCGTTCGGGGAAAGGCGGCATTTCTTCACACACTGTTTGCAACATGTCATCTGCAGGCATTGTCGAGATAGCGAGATATTCACATGCACGCTGTTGCAGTTCGGAATCGAGGACATAGCGGTATTGGTTGAAGACGGTGAGTACTTGACCCTTGATTTCAGGGAACAAATTCACAAATTTGACATAGGTGGTCAACAACAATGCACGCGTGCTGAGAGAGCATAAATTGAACTTTGAATGCACAGCTGTGAATTGCTCGATGGGGCTGCAACCAGGATAATTGGCAATCAAGTGTCCGAATTCACCGAGAATGTAGCCGCCAACCTTGAGCATGGTTTCATTGAATTGTGGTGATCCCAAATAGTTGAGCACCGTCTTGGCAGCATATTCTTGTAGCTCCTCATTGTTCGTCACGATCTGGACCACGCGATACCAAACTTCCTCGCCTACTTGCTCACCAGCTGTCGAGATCAATTGGAGGATGGTGTCGACATACCACGAATACGCTGTTGCAAACTTTTCAGCAAGAATAGCAATCTTGAGCACCATTTCTTCACGCATTGCATAATCTGCCACCTGAAGATATCGCAAGAGCTCCGATACCACCGTCTTTGCATTCGACATGTCACACATTGAATACAGCAGATCTAAACCACGGCGACGCACACTGATATCCTTGTCGCGAAGAGACATCATAATCGTTTCCTGGTGTCGTTTGATGGGTTCAAGTGAATCCGAGCATGCTGCCAAGTGAGCCATGGTCTCCAGGCCAAGGTATCGCAGGTTGGTTTCTTTGGATGAGATAAATCGGCCCAGCAACTGTGCAGCTTGTGCACAAATGGTTGAATTGCTGTCAAGGTGAATAGCAAGATTGATGGCTTCAAACAAGACGGCATTCTGTGCATTGCTATGTTGGACATTCTTGGGTGCATCCTGGGAATTCGTCATGATGATTTGGAGAAGCTCGCTAATATCAGCCCGAAGCTTTTGATCCTCTGTACAACATGGAATGTTAAAATGTTGTCAATATAAAGGAAATCAGCAATTACTTACCAGGTGGTGGATAATACTGCAAAAGACGTAAGCATTTGACTTGGAGCCATGGTGTAGGCACCTTGTAATAGATGTAGTCCAAGCTGTAGTCCCGATCGACCAATATCCGTTTGAGACGATTGACAGCCTTTTCATAGCAACCAGCATACTCCACAGGGTAGCTTTGGGCAAGCGTGAGGATAAGCGTAGTAACAGACAATGCAACACCCTAACGATTTATATTAGTTTTCCATATCCCTCTTTTCTTTGCATCCTTTTGTTTGCTTACCAAATCATAATCATCCATCAATGACACAATGCGATCGGCCCAATCGGTGACAGGCAATACATCGGGATGTTTTCTGAAGAGACGCAATAAAGTCAATGCTGCTTTCTTCTTGACAAAGCTCTTGGAAGTACTGGAAATGGAATTAGTATTTCTACCATAAAGGAATTCGGTTGCTTGACTTACGGTGAGATGAGTAAGCGATGAACATCCGGGCCCAAAGATTCAGCCATTTCTCGTCCACCAATATTGGCAATAGCATGAAGAGCCAAACAATTGTTGATTTCATTCATATCATCGAGATCCTTCTTTGTCGAATTGACCACCAAACGAATGAGATCGCTGTTTTCGTGGAACAAGAGTGTCACTGCCAGATAGCCCTAATTTTGTACGACATAAGTTCACATCCCTCCACTCCATATGCCCATCCATCATCCATCATCCATCACTCCTTACGATTTGCTTCTCGCTGTATTTTGTGCTGGCAATCAAGTTGACGGCTTCAAGATGTCCAAACTCAATATCCCAACCGAGAATGTACATGTACAAGAGCTTGCAGACATATTTCTTCTTTTGATAACCATTGAGATTGGTCTCTATAAAACATCCCAAAAGATACAGTGAGTGGGCTACATGATATACACTACAAGTCTTTTGCTGACCTTTGAACTTGGAACGAATGTTGGCCATCTCCTTGTTGATGCGTTTCTCTTCGAGTTCTCGCACGCGACCTAACCCATCATCAGATCCCGTCAGTAGCTCATTCTTCACTAGCATAATGCCCCTTCACGTACAATTTCGAATGTCGGCTGTTGTTATCAATAAATGGAAGCATTGTAAACGTTAGTTTCTGCTGTGTGTGTGCCGTCGTATAGTAATGTCGAGTTGAAAGCGTTTTTTTACCTATGAACCTATAAAGGTACACCATGGCCCAAGTTTAGTACCACGATCGCTGCAGGGTATATATAGATTGAGAGCATTACACTTACACTGTGAGACCCCGCATGGCAGACATGGCTGGCAAGAGTATGAATCCTCTGGTGGGATGAGTGGAAAGGAGCTGGGAAGGGAAAAGGTAACGGGAAAAACGTATCCGTTTGCCAAAGTCAGCATCTTAACACATGCATTGTAGCAGCTCCAAAAGTCCACACGTGACTTTTTGAACCTGAGCACTACTACTACCACAATATGAAATAAATGTCCCCCATTATAAAGCACTATCTGTATTGCAGTTATACATGTAGAGGGCCTTGCTCTCACGCATGATCTTTATTACAGGTCGCCTTCATCAGGCTGAATGATGATATGATTGTTGACGGTGGTGTTGGTAACTTCGAGATATCTGTTGATGCAACTTCCAGGCACGTAGTCTATTCAATGTATGAGTATATAAAGTGGACGTTGCCCTATCAAGTGAACCTACCAAATGATGTTCCTGGGTCACAGTAGCATTTGCCATGTACGAGCCAATCCGGTTCGGTGGGACAATGTTCAAAATTATCATGCTTATAACCAATGTCGTAGAACCAATGCACTTCCTTTGCACTCAGCATAAGAGCAACAGCGATTGAATGCACAGGAGCATCACCCCATCTATTCACGAGCATATTAGCCCTCGCAATGCCTAACAGCATGGCCATCCCCCTTTCTCTTACCGCTCATAAAAGAAACCTCCTGCACGGTCCAAATGATTAAAGTAAGCTTGGTACCCCTCAGATCTCAGGAATTTTATAGACCCAATCTATAACGTTTTAACGATTGAGAAAAATGAGCCCTATTGTTCCCTCCATTCATACCTCAAAGTTACTCCAAAAATGGCAAAGATTGTAGGATAATCCACCGTCTTCTGTAATCATGTTGAATAAACTGTCGGGGCGTGTTCGTGGATAAATATATTGTGGGTTATCCCTGACGAATTCAAGCGTTCGTTCCCAGAGGGTGGGGATCGTAAGAAGGTATTCCTGCAATGCGATCGTAAAGCCTGGAATATATTAAGTAAAACATGCATGAGTGAGTGAGTGTGTGTATGAAAAGAAACATGCATAGATGATTACCATATTTGAGATCGCGTTCCTGCATAAGTCTAAAAGGGTCGTAGTCGATATCACAAGAAAATTTGACACCAGGTTCAACGCGCCTATAGGATGGGTTAGGCATGAGCGTCTGGCATAGTAGATGATATATATACACAAGCATCACTTACCAGTAGTAGTCCAAGTTATCCAGTAATGGGTGCATATAAAAGAATCCAGATTGATATCGACACATGTGACGATAACTTTCACTGCCACCATACACGATGCCTTGACTAGCCATCTGTTGTCTGCACTCGGCAGCAAAGTTTTGGTCAATCCATTCAGGATAGCTCCAATGTTCGGTGGGTACTTGGCCATAAAACGTCTCTGCGTTGGTCATTTGACGTGTGAGGTTGATAAATTCCTCGGAAAACGGCTCTTCATTCAAAAAGATCCATGGGTAGTTGTATTTGTGATTGAATCGATCTTCCAAATATCGCATGGATGATCGCATTGCATGCACTTCACGATTGCGTGCCAATGTTACGAAGGCTGCCTTGATACGCCCTTGGCCTGGATCGGTCAATCGCTGGTATTCTTGTTCTTGTGGCGTCAAGCTTTTGACGATAGTCACTTGCTCTTCTTTGGAGTCCTCTTTTTTATCGTCAAGCTGAACAACAGATGGCTGTGGTATTGATGATGAAGATGATGAAGAGTCTGCCATGGATTGCTGTTGTTGAAGGAAAACACCTTGATCTTTGGGGGCAAGGGCAATACGTTTGGCTGTATTAACAAATGATTCATAGCATTGCTTGGATGAGTCGCACCCTAACGTGGATGTGGTATCCGTTTGCGATAAGCCCACCCATCCAATGGCTACCATGATGAGAAACAATATCAAAAGTCGCATCATCCAACGAGGCATGCATTGCCTGGCTGGTCGAAACATGTTGTTGTTGCTAGTGGTATATGAAGATGTGAATGATTATGGTGTCAATGTCAAACGAAAAACAATAATAATGATGTCTGCAAACAACACATGCACAATGGGAGGTGCTTTGAGAGTAAAATAAAAGTGAAAGATAATGTTCTTGTTGTTATTAAAGAAAACACACTATTGATGTAAAAGACGTTCATTCCAACTATGCAGCACGGTGTTGTACGTATATGTCTTCTATCGATTAATAGGTCTGAATTAAAATATTGCCGCCGTCGTCGTCTCGTCAAATAGGTGGCCTAGCTAAAAGTTTGCCGATAGCATCGCCTACGCCCAGACTATCTTGGTACTTGTTGGCGAATTGCGCTACTTGATGAAGGATATTCTTGTCAAGGAGTCGAACGAGGTCGAGTGTACAGCTATCAACGTTGAAATCTGTTGTTGCGGAGAATGTTGCATGTTGTTGTCAGTTCATTTATCGTGTGCATGCATCCCCCCTCACCCCCTCTTGTACCCCTTATAGCATCACCACCAACCCGCTTTTTACCCCCTCGCATGACCCACTTGCCTGTTGCTGAAGTAATGTCACAGCTGCATGTTCCAAGATCCGTGCTACGCCATGGGCAATGCATTAGACGTTCAAAGGTGTATCCAATGTGATTAAAAAAGTGCAACTGACTCCGAGGCAAAAACATGGCAGCTGCCATGGTTTGTACTGACGCATCGTTCCATCTACATCCATAGGCGATATCGATTATTACCAGAATGAGGAATATGGAAATCCATCGAACCTTTCATAGTAAAACCCGCCAGTGCTATCGAGAAACGAAAAATAGCTCTGATACTCAGGCGACCGCAGATACGACAGCTTGACAATCATGAAATTCGACTCGATTTGGCAATAATTGAAGCCATTTGCTTTTGCATACATTGGATCCTTGTTATCAACAAGCCATGGAAAGATGCTCTCCTTGAGTGGTGCCATCAACTGCAGATTTTCCTTCATGAATTGCAAAGTCAGAGGATAAAGACTTCGGACCGCCAGTGGCTCTTCACGTTCCGTGAGAATGAAACCTACATGAATAGCACTGTTTGTCAATCATTCCACCCGTTACCTTCCATATGTATGATATATTTACCCATTGTCTTGTTCCTTTGCTCCATTTCCACAAACGGGTCGGTATCCATAATACAGCTGTAATCCGATCCAGGCTCGACACGCCATGCATACTCGACATTTTGTAAGAGGGAATGATGAAAAAAGAAACCTGCGTGATATCTCTTAGGCAGTCAATATACAAGCATATACATAGGACAATGGGATGAAGTAAATACCTCGCCCGCTGACGAAAGAGAAAACTCGATGCGTGCTTTACATCGGATGAAGAGAAGTAGTTCATGTACTCTTCTGCGCGTACTCCAGAGACCCATGATGGGTAATCCCAAAGCGCTGCATCAATTTTGCCGAAGAATATGGGTGAAGTGGTGAGCTTGGTGATGTAATTGCGAAAACTAGCAGTAAGGTGTTGATTGCTCAGTAAAATCCAAGGATATCGAAATTGATGGTTGAATCGGTCTTCTACACTTCGAATGGATGCGCGAATATGTTGCAGATCGCCACTGTCAACCACCATATAAAATGCACCCTTGACTGGTAAATCCTTCCATGTGTTGTCGTCAATCACTGTATCCATTGATATATGATCCTCATTCGCTGTATGTGATGCACGTTGATGTTCCAACAGGATTTGATTTGATTTCTCCAATACGCTGCCCGGTGATTGTTGTTGATGGTGCTCACATAAAGATTGAATGATCTTTGTGCCTTCCTCGCCAATCATGTTGTCGTTCTGAAACAGCCGCTTTAGGTTATCAATTGACAGTAGTATCACCAATGCCACCAATGTCAGAAACGCTAGAACACGTATGGTCGCAGGACGTACAAGTAATCGATTTCGCCGTAAAGGTGTCTTGGCAGTTTTCAGTATGCTATTGCTTTCGCTTCGGTGAAGCATGACGTATATAGCAACGGTGATAAAGAAAAAGAGGGAAAAAAAGATCAACCACCAAGTGGGGAGAGCAGGACAAGGGAGTATCGTATTGCATTACGCACCGTGCCATCGATCACAGCAGCACGTTACAGAAATGGACATATATGCAAGTAATCAGTTTGGAATGAAATACCTGCAATTTGACAAATCGATCCCGTTAAACTTGGTTTACATCTCTTCTCCCTTCCTTCAAACGCAGCTTCTCCTCTTGTACATACCCTCTTGTATTCCATTCCTTGATATAATAATACACCCCATCGCCCACATGGCCTTCTTTTCACGTCGGTGGTATTGGCTCTTGGTCCAAGTTCTTGTTGCCATATATACCATTGCATCTGTTGGATATCTCATATATAAACCTCGAAGCCCATGGAATGCGCCACATGAAGAGGGAGAATCAATAGTGGGTCGTATATCTAGAAAGCAACCAAATTACTATGTTACCGGCCCACGTGATAACCCAAAACAACTTACGATTCATTTACCAGCACCTGGTAATACGACGACACGCGTTAATGCTGGATTCGTGGTGCTTGTCCGTAATTCAGAGCTATCTGGGATGCTAGGATCCATGTATGATGTTGGTATGTATCCCTGCTGGTAGAAATGAGCGAGCACATACCTTTCTAATACCACGCCCCACCAGAGTCACGATTCAATCGAAAGTACAATTATCCATGGTTGTTCCTGAACAATGAACCATTTACTGAGGAATTCAAGCAAAGGACAACCCAAGCAACGAATGCCAAAACTTACTATGGCTTTGTGGATTCTTCAATGTGGTCCTATCCACCATGGATCAATCAATCGCTTGCTGCAGAATCACGTGAATTGATGGCTGAACTCCCATATGGTGACAGTGAGAGTTATCGTCACATGTGTCGTTTCCAAAGGTAAACTACTCAAAGACGTAAATATGGGGGGGATATGGTTTCAAAAGACAAATGGAGCTCACCAATATTTCAGCGGCTTCTTTTGGCGACACCCTCTTTTGCTTGAACTTGGCTGGGAGTATTATTGGCGTGTGGAACCTGATGTCCGTTACTTTTGTGAACTCGACTACGATCCATTCGCGTACATGAAGGAGAATGGGAAGCAGTATGGTAAGTCTCTATCCTCTTGCTGCTCATTGGACTCGAACACTTACTGTGATTGCTGTGGCAGCTTTCACCATTTCGTTTGTCGAGAACATCAACACCGTACCTAGTTTATGGGATGCCGTACGACGATTTGCCAAGGAGAGTGTCAGCAAGGGAAAGGATCATTTCAAGTTGAAGGCCAAGGACAGCTTATATCGGTTCGTGACAGACGACAGAGCAGAGGAGTACAATGCCTGCCACTTTTGGACCAATTTTGAGATTGCGCGTGTCGACTTATGGCATACGGATGCGTACAAGGAATTCTTTGACTATTTGGACACTGATGGTGGATTCTTTTATGAAAGGTAAAGGGATGAAATAGCAGGGATCTTAGGTCGTATATTGATTAGAAAGAGTAGATGGGGAGATGCACCTGTGCATTCGATCTTTGCATCGCTTTATCTCCGGAAGGATGAAATTCATTATTTCCATGACATTGGATACCAGCACTCAACATATCAGCATTGCCCAGAATCAGAGGAACTTCAGAGTCGATGTTACTGCGATCCTGCCAACACACTCGATTACACTGATCCAATGAGCTGTCTTACCCGATATATGTATGCATTGGAAGAAGATTCACCAGGCACAGATGAAACGGTGGGCGATCTCTTGGTGGCTGCATGAACAGCGGATATTGAATTATCACACGATCGGCGAAATAAGCAATCCTATTGTGACATATAGCATCATCCGGCATTCAAACAAATAAATCATTGTTGCTACAACCAATTTGCTTACTACCAACTTGGTCAATTCAGACGTCGCATTTACAACTTTGGCTATTCCCTTCCTTTTCAATTATTCTTAATCCATCATGGTTTTGGACTTTGATATTAGTACAACTACAACAACTACAACGCCACCATCACCACCGCTATTGTCATCCACCACAACGACAGATAGACAGCTGGTTGGAGGCAAATTCATTGCATATTATCAGCATGGCAACAAGACGATCACAGAGCACGTGTAAGTAAATCACCCAATGATCGGTCAGCGCATCACACGTTTTGTCTCATTTCCTGTTACTCTCGTTTTTAGGTTTCACGATGCGAAACTGGAATTAGTTGATGCAGCAGCTCCGTTCTCCTATGAGCTGGTTGTTACGCATACGCCATCACCATCCACTCCTCAAGGACTTTGTAAGTCGACACGGTTATATGCTTATTATAGTCCAGCATGTTCACAGTGTACTCCTCGATTATGAAGATGACAAAGAGCAGAGATTTTCATTATTACCGGAACTACAACTTTCCATCCATGAAAGCTATGATTATCCAGAGGAGGTGCCACCATCATTAACTTGGATCGATGCAGTAAGTTTATCTTTGCCTCCTCCTTCTTTCAGTTTGAACCGGATTATGTATATATGGCGGTTAACTACGTTATACATAGGAATTTGGTGAGGCATTTGAATTCGTCTGCAGACCATGCATTGAGCAAAATGAACTACAGAGCTTTGTCAAGGAGGTACGCCAGTGCATATACGAGCATACTTTTCAAAAGAGCCACAAGCTTATGTCATCGGAAGATGCCTGTCAATTCGACCTGCCGCAAGTATTGTTTCTTTATCTTCATCTATAGTAGAGGATGCTCACTCTATTTTTAGTGTCATCAACCTTCCTCTCGGGTCTCGTCGATTAGCCAAAAATATGACGATCGCTGATCACAACAACATTCTGTCAACAACAAAGCGCCTACAAAGAAAACGACGACAACAGCAGCAACAAAGACCACCCAAGATCCAATTCATTCCACCTGCTGGTAATGAGCCACCTGCCGAGCCAGAGAATTTTCTTGCCAGCATACAGGCCGATCTATTTTTATTTGAAAATGACAATGAGCGCTATGTTCCTCTCGAATCAGGAGTGGATGTCGACCTGGTTAATTATGATCCATTTCATTGTAAGGCACACACTATTGCCTAGCAACATAACGATGAATATTCACCACGTAGATTATTTGCATAGATTGGATCCTCATCCAAGGAGATGGTATCCCTCCCATATCACATCCCATAGAGCCACGAACAAATCCAAACTTCACAAGGCATGTATAACTTGAATCTGACGCTGAGGATAATCAGCTGATCGTATCACCTATTCTGCTACCACCGGGTATAGGAAGATAAAGTTGTTACTTGGAACTACTATGAGAGTAAGTATATTAGAAAAGGAGGGAAGAAGTGTATATTGATCCACCTGATTTCTCTATTTAGATGATCGGTGCTATTCATTACTACTCGAGATCATTGAAGAGGAGACTTGGGATGAATTCGCGGGAGCTTTTGGTCAATGCATATTTGAGACTTTCAGCCACGTGCCATTTTCTAAATCATGCGTATGTATACAATCGAACAAGTTGGCGTTATTATCATTGCTAACACAACATGTAGAAAGGCAATCAAGACTTTGTCATTAATGCTCACGAGAACAACGTGCCCTTTGATTGGCGAGATTCTGATGGTAGGTTACTGGATGGCATATAAACACAAGGCATGACATTAAAGAATTGTATCATAAAAGACGATGATTGCTCAAGTGAAGGAGAAGCAGACGATGAAGATTTGGATCACGTGGAGGAAGGTTCTTTGAGCGAAGATGCTCAGCGATTTTTCAGCAATGAAGCCAAGAACAACAGCATGGTTCTCAGCTACAAGGATAATAACGCATGCTTTGTCTTTCGTGGAGGAGAGATGGGCATCTTTTCTCAGCGAGATGACCACCAGCAAATTATGCTATCACATACTGCCAAGACGATATTGAAGGATGGAAGGCATTTACGACAAGCAATCCCATACCTTGGAGAATCATCGATCCTGCTAGTGGATTCTGAAAACCAAGTATCACATCTGGATCTGGAATGCGAGCAAATTGTGAATGAATGGAAAGTGGCCGGAGATGATCCATGCAAGTATCAAGGCATGAATGGCATTTAACTGATATACATGTAACTAATGATGCAATCCTTGATGGTATTATACAGTGATTTCTCTTGCACCAAGCTCCAAGTACGCACAGGCAATGGATGAGCCAACATTGATTGGCATTTCTTCGAATGCGGTGTTCCGTCTTGATCCACGGCTTGATGGCTCGCACAAGATAGTGGAAGGTGAATGCAAGAAGCATATAGCCAAAACCCAGTTTTCAGTAGTAGCAACGTCCCCACAAGGCTACATTGCTGTAGGGAGTCGTAAAGGAGACATTCGGTTATTCGATCAGCTCGGTTATATGGCCAAAACTACATTACCACCGCTTGGTGCACCCATTCTAGCATTGGATATTTCATCCGAAAGTCGCTATGTCCTTGCAACTTGCAGTCAATATCTCATGCTCTTCGATGTATCCAATGAACACGGCCAATTGGGTTTCAACAAGGCGTTCGAGAGCAATGAAAAACCTGTTCCACGACTTCTCAAACTGCGCCCAGAACATACCGTCTACATGGATCACCCCGTTTCATTCACCAAAGCAACATTTGACGTTGGTGACAAAGGAGATAAATATATTATTGCGGTATGTGTGATATCGAGGAGCAATTGTCTACTGAAAGGCATTGACATGTCTATCACAGTCAACAGGATCCTATGTGGTGTTGTGGAAGCTGAGTGACGTGTGCAAAGGCAGAACCTATGATTATACAATGCAGAAATTCGACAGACCGGTTGTAGCTGCTGGATTTCATTACCAAAAGCGGGATAAGATCATTGTCACGGTAAGCCTATCCACCAAAATGTTCGTCACGATACGTACCACTAAACATTACACGGTATCTGATATAGCTGGAGGACGACGTTTTACTGACACCTCGCACTAAACAAAAAGCGCCATCAACCGGACTTTTCCTGCTGCCTGGACAAGAAAGTCGGCGACCTGCAACACAAACATCCGGGAGCTCGTCATGATCACCCGTGAATGCTATTATGAACAAATAACAACACTACGTTAATATGAGCTTAGCAGCATAGTACTTTAAACCCTTATAGAGATAATATTCAAAGCTACATCCACCGTCGTATAATAATAAACCAACTAATCAGAAGACCTCAATCACTATCGAATACAGCCTTTGTTTAAGACACAATGAGTCTATCAGGTCCTTTCTCTCTTTTTATCGCAGCATTCACTAGCCGATAATCCTACTTTTGCCATACCAGCGATTTTCCTGCAATGCAATGTATCAAATGCCCACACACAAGAAGGTCTAACTCAGGAAGAAGGAAGAATCTATAAAAAGTTGGTAATGGTTGGCCAGTGCAATGTCGTTTTTGCTACAATACTTCCCCTAATCCAACATCATCCACAAGACATAGAATGGGCATGAGATGGTGCTCTAATAAGAGATTCATCAATTTGGAATTTTTCTATCCTTTGGTCGTGCATTGTGCAGAACTGCATAAACGCGATATATAATGCATGGTGTGTCAAAATACGGAGTTGGATGATGATCGCTGACAGGTCGCACAAAAGTAGCTCTCATGGAGGAGCGTGCAGAACACGATGATTGGAGGTCAGGATGATAGCATCAAGCATAATAACCAAGTTCATAATGGATCTATAAGAAAAAAGGCTCTTTTCTCGCGTTGCATATATCCAGATCCTTCCATCCCATTTACCAAACCACAATTAAATCCATATCCATAAGAATTCGCTTGTATTGTTGATGCAAGTTACTGCACGTAAATAAAGCTGCTTCTACTTTATAATGGCTATCTGCTGTTCACGTAAAAGGGCTGCAAAGCAAGTAGCTGCAAGTAGCTTGAGACAATGGGATAAAGACCTTGCTAATAGCACAGCTGCAACGTTTGGTTGATGCGCAAGGAGTGTATGTTGTAGTAGAGTGATAAGGTTATGAACGCTGTTTGAGACAATGGAATAAAGACCTTGCTAATAGTAACTGCTGGAATGAATGCTGTTACGATTGGTTGTGGCGGATGAGAGTACAAGAGAAGGTGGAGTGTCAAGACACGCGGGTACTGTAGTGGGGTGCACACGTCATGGAGTTGCCATTCAGTCAAAGACAATTGGATCAATACAGTTGTAGGATTGACATGATGGGCTGAAGCAGGACAATCGTTCGCAGCTGGTAGTTGTAGTTGAATGGGGTAACAGTTGAGAATGGGAGGAAGAGGCAAAGAAGGAGTGAGTGGAAGAGGTGGAAATTAAATCGGTCAGGCACTGTCAGACATATCTATGCACACTGTAAACTGATACATGATCTTGGTATTGCTCACTTGAACTCCAAACTTTCACACAAGATGCTCTTGGGCATGCTGATCAACTTTGTATTAATAAAGAAGTCATGCTTCATTTGAAGATTTTGAATGGGGAGGTATAATGTGGGGTTTACTATGGATGGGCGGAAATCGGGTACGCGCCGGATTTATGATTTATCGAAATAGTATGTATTAACTTGGGATTCCCCATCTCGAACCTGAAACTTTGTCAGAAGGTTCGCTGGGACATGCTGATCAACTCCATTCATTTAAAAATCGCAGGCTTCATTATAAATGTTTCGAATGCGGGGCGCCCCAAATTTAGGCAACAGTAGGGTCCACGCTCCCTGAGCCTGAGATTGCCCACCTCGAGCCTGAAACTTTCATGCAAGGACCCTTTCGACCACGCTGAGCAATTCCGTTCTCATAAAGATGTCACGCTCCATTATGAAGTTTTGGATGGCAGCGTCCAACTGTATGGACGGAAACCTAGATAAGATGTAAGGGCCGCGCCCGCCGATATCTGTGATCTCGAACATGAAACTTGGTCAGAAGGTCCTCTCGGCCATGCTGATCAACTTTGTTCTCATAAAGACGCGACACTTCATTATGACAATTTGAAGAAACAGGCACCTTTATGTTTTTACATATGCTGTGAGAGTGATGCTATATGGAGAGTGATGTTTGTTCATTGTGAAGTATCATGCAAATGAGCTGAGTTACACAAAGAAGTGCGTCTGCATCTTCGGCTCTATCAGGGTCAACCTACTTCACAATGAACAAAGACCACTTGCTATATAGCATTACGCTTACAGCATAGTAAAACATAAAGGTGCCTATATCTCTAAACTTTACAATGAAACGTGGGGTCTTCAATCGAACAAAGTTGCGCGGCTGGGTGAAGCGCTCCCTGTGTGCAAGTTTCGCGATCGTCGTGGCCGATCTCAGAATCACCCAATGTCACCACCAGCCAAAGTTGAACAGGGTCGACCTCTTGAATTTTTTTTCGACGAGGCTGGTGGTGACATTGGGTGATTTTGAGATCGGCGAGCTAGATCGCGAAACTTGCACACAGGGAGCGCTTCACCCAGCCGCGCAACTTTGTTCGATTGAAGACCCCACGTTTCATTGTAAAGTTTAGAGATATAGGCACCTTTATGTTTTACTATGCTGTAAGCGTAATGCTATATAGCAAGTGGTCTTTGTTCATTGTGAAGTAGGTTGACCCTGATAGAGCCGAAGATGCAGACGCACTTCTTTGTGTAACTCAGCTCATTTGCATGATACTTTACAATGAACAAACATCACTCTCCATATAGCATCACTCTCACAGCATATGTAAAAACATAAAGGTGCCTGTTTCTTCAAATTGTCATAATGAAGTGTCGCGTCTTTATGAGAACATAAATGAATGAAGTTGATCAGCATGTGCGAGAGTACCTTCTGACCAAGTTTCAAGTGCGAGATGGGGAATCCCAAGAAACTACATACTAATTGACTTTTTCATAAATCCGGCGCTTTCCATATTTCCGTCCGTCATAGTAAACCCCACATTATACACTCCCATTCAAAATTTTCAAATGAAGCATGGCTTCTTTATTAATACAAAGTTGATCAGCATGACCAAGAGCATCTTGTGTGAAAGTTTCAGGTTGGAGAGGGTCAATCAAGGTCATGGATTCATTTATAGTGTGCATGGTTTAGTCTGACAGTGCCTGATCTATTTAATTTCCACCTCTTCCACTTTGAGCTTCTTCCCTCTTCCTCCTCCCATTCTCAACTGTTGCCCCATTCAACTACAACTATCACCTGCGAACGATTGTTCTGCTTCAACCCATCATGTCAATCCCACAGCTGTCTTGATCCGGTTGTCTTGGACTGAATAGCACACTCCATGGCCTGTGCACCCCACTACAACACCCGCGTTTCTTGACACTACACCTTCTCTTGTACACTCCTCAAACACGACCAATCGTAACAGCATTCATTCTAGCAATTGCCATTAGCGAGGGCTTCATTTCATTGACTCAAACAGCATTCACAGCCTTACCACTCTACTACTACAACACATGCTCTTGTACACGTCTCTGCCACAACCAAACGTAACAGCAGTTGCTATTAGCAAGGTCTTCACAAGCTACCTGCAGCAACTTGCTTTGGCACATACGGCGATGGATGGGATGACATATCTGCTATCAAGTATACCGCAATACAAGCAATCTTCACCTGGATGAGCTGCGATGGAAGAAAATGACCAAGAAAGGATCGACCAACTGTCGGATGGAGAAGGAAGCATATCAGCAGCGATCATATGGCTCTTTTCAATCAACACATTGGATTTTGTGGATGGATGCAATCAAGGGCAGTGATGAGATGCCATGGAATGTTGCTCTGGTTACGTGTCGCGCTGTCAGCAAGGAAATGGATCATGTCACGTGGATACGTCTGAGGAGGATGATGGATTGGATGGAATTGACGAAGATTGTTTTACAGCCGTGGATGATATTGGCAATACTCGATACAATGCATGCAGCAGCTATTTTGCAACATGGATGAAGGACGATTACGGCGCAGCAACCGAGAGTACAATGCCACAATCATCCCTCTTTGTGATTCACCCGTATCTTATTCAATTTGTAATGTTATTCCTTTATCACATTTGCTTGATAAACATCTCCACTGCCATATGCTATTCTTCGACTTTCCATCAAATGAAATTGGATTCAACATAATATTAAGGGCATGATACTATCAGCTCATGTGTGCAAAATGTGGATCATTTTGTTGGTTTCTGGAGTGGAAGGGGGAATGGTGGGAGAGCGATATTGGATCATCTATCTGGAAGACGCTGTTCTTCCTCCTCATGCGGGAGACGTGGTGGCGAGGAACATTCACGCTTGTATGCTCTGCTTATCGGTCATGGAGATGCCAACGACTTTTCTCTTTGAAACGAACATTTTATAAATATCCTCCAACAACGTCTTATTTCATAGTAGAACGTGAGCACAGCGAGTGATTTGAGTGATACATTGTTCGATGACCTCGTCCTGCTTTATGCATGCATATCATCCAATCACACCAAAGCTCTCTGTGAAGCCGTCCCCATCAATCTATCAGCTCAACAGCTATTTCATCAGTATTTGTGGTCACAGAAATACCCACGCCCACCGTGCAGATATAAACAAGATGGATGTTGTCGTCGATTGCTTTTCTCCCACACATCTCTTTCTTTCCATCATATCCACTCTGTGATTGCTGTCACCTTCAGAAGCCCTTGGTGAGTACACTTTATGATTGAGAGCCGTTCTTGTGAGAGATCCATGTGTTAATATTTGTGATGATCGTGAAGGTTTCCCTGTTGTCATTGTGATTTTTGGCTCTGTCTATAAGGTAAAACTAATCATCTCGCTTGAAGAAACATGTAATCATATATATATTAAACCACCATTCACGCATTGAAAATAAAGACTTTAACGAGACCAGATTCGTCGAGTGATGCGCAGACACCTGCGATATCGGTGACAAGGGGCTTCGCATCCATTGCGACTGGATTCCCTGCGTTGTTGTCAACATGTAAGTCATCGCGCTTATTGTGCTGTGGAAAAACATCTTGCTGAGTCTTTTGTTTGCCTTAACAAGATTGGCATCCTTCCCCTTCTTGGAGTCCATAAACCTGACCCGAAGAGAGATTGCTGGTATCTACTGACGCCATTGTAAGTATCCGGTCCGCAGGAATATCCTAATGTTGATTGACAATATCCATTCGCTGCAATATAGAGCTACAGGCGGTGACCTGGACTGGAAGATCAGAGCTTGGCAGGAGGCTTGAATGCGCTTTCGGATGGGGCAAAAAAGCAACCGCACCTCAAACTTCCATTCCTAGGGTGTAACACAAGGGTATATGTGCAGAATATGCTACTCCAGTCCGAGTATTCGTTGATCATCTTCCTGCGGTACAACATGAACAGCAAGGAATCCAGCATCCAATCAGCACAAGGCGAGCAGTGTCGAGTTCTTTTTGAACCATTCGGCTTGACAATTCAATTTGTTCACATCTTTGGGTTCTTCGTGCTGTGACAAGTCGTACGAGGCGTAGTGTGTCAATGATAGGCATCTGCATCACCGTGCTTGCTATCGATCAAGCCCCATACAGGATCACAGATGGTGGTGGTAGTAATGAGTCGATGTCATCAGACTCAGCCAATGTCCCTCAATATGCTCACAAGTACACAATGCGATATCATCCATAGCATCCCACCTGTCGTGTGCATGAATAATTACGTGTACCTATTACCCAAACTCCAATCTTAGTTTCCTGTTCTTCTTCAGAATAAATCAACCCACACCGCGTATTACTTAATTCCACCACGTCTCTTTATACATATATCTAAATCAAAAGATTTACATGCAATGCGCAAATAACATCATCATAAAAACAGCTGTACTATGCAGTAGCAAACTCTAATGCAAAGTTTAGTAGATTATATGCATAGATCACGATGGCATACTTTGATGAGTTGTGGATGCGCTAAAATGGCGCTAGCGTGGGGTAAGGAAAGTCATACGTTCTCATGTTGCATCACAAACAGATAAGGACTACATACCGTTTCCACAGTTTATAATGGTTTAGAATCGCCATCACCGTTACGTATCTTGCGCACACGTGGAGCTAATTTCGTATAGTCATCTCATATGACCATGATAGCTCATCATCCATTGATGAATAATCTGGCACCCACATACCTTGATTCAGCAATAAATAACCATTCTGTAACAGCAATGGAGATTTAGAACAATGGTAAATCGGCTGTATTTTTGTGTTTTGGTGCCAGTAGACTTCCTCCCAAGCAGGATTATTTAATCATGAATCGTATGCTTGTACCACCAACTAATACTGCTGGCAGAGCCAGTGGTGTTGGTTGTTTCACAATGATTGTTCTGGTTGCTTTCCCTTTTCGAGGTGAAATTCTGAATATGATCCAAGGCAACGTGTTTAAGAGAAACGCCAAGGAAATGAACATTGAAACAATCAGTCCCGCTTGTGACATGAAGAAATGAAAAAAGTGCCCGCTGCTAGTGTGCTGCATGATAATGCATTGCATGCATCCGAATCGATTTCTCACGGATATTGAATATCTCCCTCCCATCATCTTCCTCCGATAGCATATAAGAGCACCAGCAGGGCGATCCTTTAATCGTTATGGTAGCAGTAGCAGCATTGTTGTCCTACCGATATGCGCATAAACCTGTTTACCCACCAATAGTGCGTTATGCATTATTATTCACATCCATTTTGGGGATTCTCATCAGTTTCATGTCGTTGCTACAACAGTCAATGATTGGAATATGATTGGCATTGGAATGTTACTACTGTTTTGGGTAATCTGTGTGGGAAAGATGCTACAGTAACAAAGTTTACCTGTGGTGGGGAATGCGTTATTGACGCAGAGACGATCATCATGATTAGCTGTTGCTGCAAGTGGCAACCTTCTCATCATGCATGCATGCATACTTTTGCATGAGATTTTCTCTATCTCTCTCCCGTTTTACCCAATTCTCCTGGAACGGGAACAAACAAACATGGGGCTATTGAATGAAAATGGAAAGATACAATGCTAATGTGGTGCGCTCTTGCAATGGTTGTATTTACATTATCTACGATATAAGGGGAAGGCAAGGGGATGAAAAAGAACAATGGCAGGAGAAACAAAAAGGGAGAATGAGAAGGCATGTGGGATGGTATGTCAAATGTGTATGTGGTAGTAGTAGTAGTGGTGTATGCGAGTGGTGGTGGTGGTGCTTTTAGCTTTTCATATAAGAATTTCATGTTGTGCCATCCTCCTCCTTTCACGAGCCAATTCAAGCTCGACAGCTCTTGGAGTAAGGGTATCTGCAGCTAGTCGACGATGAGGAAGTGTGATGAATTTGGGCATAGGCCGTTGTTCAAGGTCAAGTGAAATATTGATAGCTAATAAAAGCAAAAGCCCTATTAATGGTCTAATTCACCTCATTCCATATTGCACTTCCACATACCAGCTTGCATATGCTCAATCCATGAGATCATTTCAACTTTGCTTGGCAAACGTATCAGCCATTGGGGTCCATCAGCAAGCGTAAGTCGTAGGACATGGGGCCGTTTTGCATAGTCAAGGGCACGCTTAGCTTCAGCACCTGCAAGGGACATGGTCATGATGGGCTGTGGCTTCTGGTGTTTGCTGTTGTTGCCGCGTAACCACCATCCTAACATACTTGCCCTGCTGTTGGGATCCGAGTTGTATACACGTAGCATTGTTCCCCAAACTTCAATATAGTATTTCCTATGCAAGGCGTGTCAACATTTATATATTTGAAAGGGCATTAAAGATAACTTACCTCCAATGACGCCAACGTGTTTGAACACCAGGTGCATCCATCTCAGGTTTTACACGTACAGGGCCCATCTTAAACACGGTGCATTTGTAAGGAGGTAATTCTTCATGACCCTCTTCCTCTCGTGGTAAGACAAGCGACTTGCACTTTTCCCAACGTGGTAGATGGATAACCGATTCAAGATAATCTGGTGGCTCGTCGTCAATATCCATCATCAATGGTGGCATTGACATGGGTCGAGGTTTCTTGATTGAAAAGTCATCTGCCATAAACGTGCTATCGGTGGGTGTGGAAAGCATAGGTGATGGTGGTGGTGATGCGGTGCTGTTGCGTGATAAAGCTGGTGGATGAAACAAAAAATCACTGCTGCTGGTATGTTGAGATAGATCGAATGAGACCATGGATCGCCGTGTGTTGTTAGGTTCGCGTATGGTCGTTTCTGCCGTTAATGTCGACATTGTTCATGAGAGGCTGACAAAGTGACAGGTATTGTGATGTCCGCAGTAAAAGAAAAAGAGCAAAGAGCAACAAAAGAAAGAAGAGAAGGGAAAAAGAAATGCACAAAGGATTGCACAAAAAAGTACAAGCCGCCTTCTTCCGAGCGCCCTTGGGCTTATTTGGGATGTTCTAAATGCAAATGCTGCTGTGCGTCTCGCTGATTAGAAACAAACAGAACGCTGATCACAGCAAAAGACACAAAATTGGGTTAGCTTAGCAGCATAATAGGCAAGTGGATGACAACGCATGTTCCCCCCAGTGCCATTCCATTACACAGGCACACACACATTGGTAATCATTTCACTTGCCTATCATGATCCCCTTGCTGACCTTGGTCTTTCTCTTCCTTTCCACCATCCGCGCATTGTAAATGCGTGTCCCATTTCCCTTACTGCTCCATGGATCAACACCCGCTCAATCGGGCTCTTTGATGCGTGGGAGACAATGCATGAAATAAAGTAGAAACCTGACACTGGACCAATAATCGTTTTGTATTCATCAATCTCCGTGTATGGTGCTGTAGACTTAATCTTAGCACTAAGCAGTAGCAAACAAGGAGTTTGATCACAAGCTTTCTTCCTGTCTTACCAACACAACGATGTGCAAGAAAATGCAAACGTAAAAATTGTGCCTCGCATAATTGCCCTGGGTACAGCAACCAGATGGGTACCCCGGCGTATAGATTAATCAAGGCAAGGTGTACCACCAACCACCTAATCTTGCTTGACGATAGTAGCATCCGTACTCAATTGATGGAAGCTGATGGATCGGCACCAAAGTCTTTTTGGTTGGCAGGAACAAGCAACCTTGGTACAACTTGTCCCACGTGCCAAAATGAGTGTGCTACAAGCGGACTTGCACAATTCGGCTTAGGATGACGCCGTCATCGGTTTCCGTTTCATATGAATTGTCGTGTATCAAAGGTGATGCCACAGTATTCTCTATTGTCTAGATTCCCTTCTTTTTCCCGCAACCGCAGCAACAAGACCCATATTTCGGCATAATTCAATTCCTACGTTCCTTCATCGAAAGAACAATTATCCGCAACCCTGCCACGCATGCATGTACGACCTCACTGTTACACTTGTGGGCCCCGATATTTACGCCCACTGAGAGGAAAAAGGTTAAAGGAAAACCATGGAGTAAGGCCCAGAACGACCCTAAGAGTCATGATGCATAATACTGCAACCTACCAGGGGGTCAACTTTTGTGATTCATAAGCCGACATCATTACTAGGTTTTTGTACATAAACATACGTACACACCAAACGATTGGTTTGCATAAAGAACGGGCTCTCATGTGTCCATTGACGACTGTAACCTCGGAGAAGCTGGCAGACAACCACCGGGTACGCCCGATCATCGATGGGCCTTTCTCACGTGTGCCCTGAGAAAAATGACTCATGAAACACAAAGGTGTCATTTCAATAGACCAACACGATGGATACCATGTCGATCAGTGATCTTTTATTTGGGTGGAATGATGAATTGAAGTTAAAGTGTAAAGCAGATCACAAAAAAGCACGTAATGATTTTCTTTGGTGTCTTTTTTTGTTCCGATCCTGGATGCAAATAGCGGATCGGATGCAACAATGAAGAGAGAAAGGTGGGGGGGGGGACACATGCAGCACTATCATCTCCGTTTTCTAATCCTGACCCCACTCCTCCCCCAAACGATGATCCAGGTGGCTGCTACCTTAAATCACCCTTGTCGTCTTCCAAGATGCCAGCCTTGTTATCGTTCTACCTTTAATCCATTGGCAAGGAACAATGATACCATAACGATGGATTTCAAGGAGATACAGCAGCTACCCCTGATTATTTCTGCATCCACATATGAAGCATACCAAACAAAAACGTCTTCCCAAATGGTGTCTGTTACATGTGAAAATGACTTTTTACAACTTAACAAAGAATGAGTCAGCATTCCAATGCCATGTAGTGAGGGCCTTGTCTTTTGATACTTTAAAGCACGGGGATTCACAAGAAAGCCATCATTCATCATGTGATTCTAAAATCGGCAGTAGTAGTTAAATGAACCCTTCGTGATACAGGCGATGCATGGAGTAATATCAGTCTAGCATGCTGATTTTGATTGTGAGCTATGTTTATTGTGCTAGTGCCCAATTCTGGATTGCTCATTTTTGATGTATGGCATCTTGAAGCTTTCTATTGCCGCATCAAGTTGACTCGTTATGGCGTCCTGCTTTGAGCAAAACGACACTTCAACATGACGTGGATTGTCATAATATTACAAGCTGAATCATCAATCAGCTATCACGAATCATTATCTCTTCCCAATTGCAACAGTCTGCTATGTGTAATCAAGAATGGATCATTGTTCCCGAGATGCTTCATTGAAAACAAAAACTCGTGAAGTTCCTCTTGGCTCATCCATGGCGTCAGTAGTAGTAAAGCTAGCCTTTCCATCATGATATGTGGATTGCATTGGCACTCTCCAAACATGCATCAAAGAGGTCAGGGTCAAAATGAATTTCATTGGAGTGATAAGCTTTAATTGATGGATTGCAATACTAGTAATAATAAGCATGGGGATCTATGGCAGTGCAATGAACAAATTTATGCGTAATACAGGTCAAAGACAATTTCCAGCACCACTTGTCTCTTTACTCCACACCTCTTTTGCTTCAGACGCTGATAATGAATGACGACAAGCGCAGCAGACGATCCATCTCACGATCGACGTCTCCATCGCCACCTCCACGAAAGACTAAAGTACAGCATCAGTACCCTTCGAATTATCTTTGACAAAAGACCTGGTCATGCAGTGTTTCTCACTTTTTTACTTTCTCCTGCGAACTTGATCTTGCCCTTCAATCCAGCCCATTGCGCCCACCAAGTTGCAAGCGTTCACTGTCGGTACACACAAAAAGACGCCTTTTCAAAGACACAAGGAAGAAATCGAGTTGAAAAAGAAGGTGGGTTGATATACATGGTGTGTATGTGTTATTGATACAAAGCTTACATATCTATCTATCTATCTATCTACTAGAGAGAATCTGAAGAAGCCGCCAAGGTGTATGAAGAGTTTGTCGCTTCATTTGAGGATCCGCATTCTTACAAAGATGGAACACAAACATTTGTGAAGAGCAGTACAATGATTCCTCGAGGTATTTGGACATCTTCAATTGCATGCATGAAGCTGATAAGTGTATTATTTCGTTGTAGGTGATGAGTATGAGAAGCAGCCACATGCACCCAAGAAGCATCAGCCATCATCATTATCTTCATCATCATCCGTCAAGACCACATCCTCTATCAGTGCAAGTCCTTCCAAACCTAGCTACAAGGCAATGCCGTTTATCAAAGCCGGTGAAGCAGCCAAAACCAATCCACTCTCGCTTAAACGATCCAAACCTATGCAAGAAGAAGACGATGACGACGACGAGGATGATGTACGTATAGGGGTTGTGGTATTCACTGAAGAAATAGGATCATTGACCATGGGAAATATCATTCAGGCACTTGCTATGAAGGAAGCACGAGCGCACAAAAAGAGAAACATGGATACATTCTTGGAAGAGATCAAAAAGTAAGGATCCATTGACAAAATATGGAGGGTCTTTTTCACTTATATGGTTGATGTAGGGAGCAAGAGGATCGTGAAGATAGATTACGTTCCAGACACGCACACAAGTCGACAACTGCAGGAGATCGATCCGCTACTGGTATTTCTGATTCGGCTGGTATTACATTGAAAGCCGGTAAGTGTGATTACGATGACTATGTGTGGATTTGAGAGAGAGAGAGTTGATGATTCACATGTGCACTTTAGCATTCGAGGAACGACCTGGATCACACGATATTGGGGACCCATTGACGACCAATTTGTATGTCGGCAACATCAATCCTGCAGTAAGTAGCAATAATGAAACCTTTTACTTTTTGGGGTGGCTACTAAGAAGCGATGGTAGGTCAATGAAATGATGATTTGCCATGAGTTTGGAAAATATGGACCCATCGCATCTGTCAAAATCATGTGGCCACGGTCCCAAGAAGAGCGAGAGCGCAACCGCAACTGTGGATTTGTCAGTTTCATGAAACGACCTGATGCTGAACAGGCATTGAAGAACTTGGATGGCAAGACTTTTCATGATTTTGTGATGAAAGTGGGATGGGGTAAAGCCGTGCCATTACCGGCAACACCTGTGTTTGGTAAGATGGGAGATGAACACGCATGGGATATGCCACCCGGATGAATTAATCTTTATATCCTTATAGTATTGGACAAGTCATCAAAAAGCGTACAGACGGGTCTCCCTTTTAATGCTCAAGTTGTTGATACCCAAACCGGCATGGTAAGTGGTGCTATAAGGGGCTGTGATCTTTGAATAGGAAATACTGATAGATGTCATAATACTCAGTCTTCAAAGCCACGTGCACAAATCACCGTTGTCAAGCCAAGTAATATGCAACAAGTCAAGATCATCCACCGAATGGTTGAGCGCGTTATTAGGAATGGTTCAGCATTCGAGGTAAAGTTTGCAATATCGCACAATCCATGACAAAGGTCAATTGGTGATCAATTTCTGCTCCAGGCTATTATTATGGAACGTGAAAAGGACAATCCAAAGTTCAAGTTCTTGTTTGACAACCGGGTATGTGATCTAATGCAAGAAAAAGTCACAGTAACTGATGATGGATATATGTAGTCTGAGGAACACATATACTATCGGTGGCGTCTCTATTCTATTATGCAAGGGGATACCAGATCACAGTGGCGAACAGAGCCTTTCCAAATGTTTGAAGGTGGACCATGGTGGGTACCTCCAGATGTTCCCTTTGATGACGAGGTAAGAGAACGAGAGAGAGGTAGGATGATCGAAATGGTTGTGCTTATCATTGGCATAGGGCATGAACGATATATTGTTGGATACGGATGATGAAGAGCGGGAACGAGATCGGGAGCATGTGCCTAAAGGTACTCTTGGCAAAATTGCAAAGCAACGCTTCGAGATCATGTTACGGCAAGTCACCTTTCAACGAGGCACCATTGCACGTGCTATGGCATTTGCAATCGATCATGCAGATGCTGCGGATGAGGTATGTATGCATGGATTATATATATATATTCATATGGGCTCTAATACAATACTCTCAAGGTTATCGACATAGTCATCAAGTCACTTATTATACCGGAGACCCCAATCACTCTCAAGTTGGCAAGATTATATTTGGTATCTGATATTCTGCACAACAGCGGTACCCATGTGGCAAATGCATGGAAATATCGTGCTGGGTAAGTGGTAGCAGTGATGGTATCATTGTTGAGGGAGCATGTTCTAATCAAGTCGATAGCTTGGAAGGACGACTGGTTGTGGTCTTTGAACATTTCAATGAGATTTATCGGTCGATTTCAGCACGCTTGAAAGCTGAGCAATTAAGGGTAAGGAAGGAGGAACATGAATGAGTGGGATTCATTAGGCTGGTTATTCACATTTAGTTTGCATAGCGTCACATCAGCACCGTTCTCAGTGCATGGGAAAATTGGATGGTCTTTCCACAACACCACATTGACAATTGGAACAGCATCTTTATGAAAAAGTCGTCAAGCAATACATCTGAATCCGAATCGAGAAGTGCATCTCCCGAGTCAATATTAACTGAATCACAAGCATCTGCACCACCACCACCAGCAACGGCATCCACTGTCGAGTTGATGGAGGAGGATAATAATGATGTGGATGGTGAACCTATACCGGACGACGTCGATGGTGTTCCCATGGAATCTGAAGATGTGGATGGTGAGCCTATGGAACCGGAAGATGTGGATGGTGTGCCATTAGATCAAGATGACATGGCTGCTGATGATGATATCGATGGCGAACCTTTGCAAGAGGATGATCAAGCCCCTGCCAATGAAGACCAACAACAGATCCCATCGTCAAGTGAAATAGATGATATGTTTGCACCTGTATGATTTCTTTGTATTAAACAACGTTTCAAACGACACTTGTGCGTTCTTGATCCGGATATTTAAACACACGTGGATGTTTGTGTTGGGCGTGTTTCCACCATAAATGAGTATATATAAGTTTATTGTCACAGAAACAAGTACGACTACTGGTCTTCTATAGTAACAACGCCTAGCTTTATTTAAGGCTTTTGTTCTTGTAGGTAGGAATTGACATTGGAGTGGTTGTCTAGGAATAAGAATCAGTGTGGCGGGGTGTGTGTCAATGGTAACCAACGAGAGGGCGGGGAGTGAATTTCCATGGAAACGTCACCAGGCGCGTGAGGGACGCGATTTAACGAGTACGATTCCCGCAGTCTGTGCCCTTCACACCCTTTTCAAACCATGGCATCTGGCACTGCATGATCTGGCTATCGCTTATAGCACTTTTGCGGCTTGTTCCAATAGACAAAGTCTCACTAACCCTAAACCTTTACAGCTTGTCCCGGCGTTATTTCCAACCGTGTAGGCAATGGGGCACTTCTAGGTCTTTTTCTTCTTGGGGTCTTGGATTATTCTCCTCGAGGAAGTCAAACTCAACCAGAACAATTGGAAGACTCTCTTTGTGAGGAACTTGCTTGCGATCGTCTTGTGGCTCGTGGTTCTACCCCCAATAGTCAACTGTGGTTGTTCACGTCGTGCTTTGTCAGTTTGCCTTTCCAAATGCCGTTGATCGATTTCTGCCGACAGGTTTGTCAGGGATCCAAAGGGGTTGCCAACAAATGTTGGAGTGCTGTTGCATGTTGGTGAGGGTGGTATGGTTTGGAGTCCTACTCACAATAGGATGGGCTTGTATGCCGTTCCAAGCTATATTATTCATTACCATGGGTCTTTTGGCCAGTGCGGCAGAGCCTGGAAGACCTTGGCTTCCTCGAGGCACATCATCTCGGCTTCTCTTTTCCTCTTCGCTGCCAAATCAGGTCTTCGTCCTGGAGGGGATGGATCCAGTAATATAATGGCTTATGCCTTTTTGCTGGTGAACGAAGAATTTGGCCTTCATTATGCTAGCTTTTGTTCTCTTTTCAATAATAAAGTACTTTTCTATTGAAATCGAAATAGTAATGGCTATCACTTTAAATTATATTTGGTTCAAGGATCAATAAACATGTATATCTTGTTCTTATACTTTATAACTGCTGCAAGTAATGGGTTTTGTTTCAAGTGTATTGTTTAATGAAATGCATCTTGTTTATTGTTGTAAGGTGGATATAAATGATAGAGAATGAATATGCAACTATAATATCATGACCAAGAGTGTCAATCAGTGGAGAACAATCAACAGCCATTGGGTAGTGTTGAAACTCAGGTGGATGTGTGCGGCTCCATATTGCTCGAGTCAGCTGCCAACCATTGCACTTCCTTTCGAATCCGTTGTAAAAATGGCTGAAAACGCTCGGTAGGTGTCGATATCATAACAAAGCTCATGGATGGATGGATGAATGGATGAAAGAGACGATGGATGGATCTATTTCAGTATCGGATGAATGATAAAAAAGGGGGAGGAGGAAAGGGTTGGGCAGTCTACAAGGAACCAGCATCTCGATTAACACAACCATATGCATTCGAATACAGTCTGTACAGCAAGGGCCGCGTCTTGGGCTTCGCTCGTTCCAAGCACAACCAATACTGCGACACTTCCTTGATCAAGCTTGAAGGTGTTCAGACCACCCAGGATGCTCGTTTCTACCTCGGCAAGCGTGTTGCTTATGTCTACCATGCCAAGAGAGAAAAGAACGGCAGCAAGCTCCGTGTTATCTGGGGCCGTATTGCTCGCACTCACGGTACCTCTGGTGTTGTTCGTGCTCGTTTCCGCAAGAACTTGCCTCCCAAGACCTTTGGTGCTTCCGTTCGTGTCGTAAGTATCAGGAATCATGGATAAATTACAAAAGTTAAAGGACTCATGTTGTATTCTCTTTGCATAGATGCTTTACCCCTCCAACATCTAAATTGAGAGGTGTAGTAGATCTTGAAATGGAATAAAATCCAGTTTATATCGTGCAGACGAATTCTCATATTCATTGTGTGATAAGGATATCCCATCAATGCTGTCTGTGTGTGAATGTTGTAAGCAAGGAGCTTTTTTTATTGGTGTGCTATGGTTATCAAAAGGAGGGGGAGTGCACCTATTTTGTATTTTAAAAGATACGGGGATGGACCTGTGCAACAATGATCTAGAACAAATGCTTAGATTGCATTGATGTATCCAGATCTCTAGACATCAACTATGAAATGGTACTCAACATGGTCTCTAGTTGAAAGTATGGTATACTTGGATTAAAATAGAGTTTATCATCATGCGCAGCACCCCAACTCAACGTTTTCGCACGGGCAAGTTCACTAAAAAGAGAGTAAATGGGACCTTTGGAGTTTCTCCGATATCTTTTACATCTCTCTCTCTCTTTTATATTTGTGGTTTCCCGCCCTTGACTAAAAAAAACAACAACCCAAAAGATATGGCCCAACCATTAGCACCTCCCTCGCCACCTACTACGACTACTTCAACAGGTCATCACACCACGCACAAGAAACACAATCGCCATCATGTTAAACGACGTTCAGCCGGTCGAGTCCATGTCACCAAATTGGCTCCCATGGCGAGGGCTAATACTTCACATACCGACACAGAGGCTGATATAGAGCACCATGACAACAATAACGGCAACCATAAGCGACCTCATATGCGTAGATCACAGTCGCAACGTTCATTAAACCGACTCTCTAATGGCGAAAGAAAAGGTGGAGGAGGATTAACTGCACTAGCACCCATTCATCCATCCAAGACATCATCTGCTGCAGCTGCTACGACATCATCACCACCCACTACGCCATCACCACCACCAAGTGCTACTGAAAATGACGAAGAAGAAGAAGAAGAAGAGCAAAAGCCATCACGATCCAAGAAACAACAACCACAGCAGCAACGTAGTAAACAAGATGAGAAGGGACAAACATCATCATCATCATCAACAACAATAGCGCCACGTAAAGATAGCCCCGCGTTCTTTGTTTCAAGTCAAGCGCCCGCTGCACCTATCGAACAAACATTCAACGCAGTAGCCAAGAACCTTGTCTCATCTAATAATACTTCACATACTTCACTACCCTCTATTCAACCATCATCCAATCATCGATCTTCTCAACCATTACGATCTCAATTCATTGATGAAACAATCGATATCCACCATCATCACCCTAAGCAACGTACTCCAGTAACAACAGCACCACCAACAACAACAACACCAGCTGATGCGAATGGGAAACGATTAAGTAATGTTGCAGCAGCAGCCAATGCACAGCCTCCCGGCATGTCACGCACTCAACAGAAATTACTTTTGCAACGCCAACATTGCCTAGTGGATGATGAGAATAACCTTGGTCACCCAAAGAATATGCGAAGACTTACTCGAGAATTGGAACGCGTGGGTCGTGAATACCAATGTGTGAGACGATATCATGATCCAATGATGGAAAGTTTACAACGATGTCTTGAACAACAACAACAGCAACAACAACAACCAAGAATGAGATTGAGCCAACGTACTCGGTCATCAGCCGTATTACCTACATTCACCGAATCCGCTGCAACTACCACGACAGCGCATCTTGAACCCCATTATGAACAACGTCAAGCTATTCATCGTCGACATTTACAATTGAAAATGATGGCTCAGCAAGGACATAGTCATTATCATCCGGTGGATCCTCCTCCATCCCCCACTCAGTCAGCTGCTACAGGTACTTTAAATATCATCCGTTGGAGTGCCGGCGTGCTTTTGGATCGTGTGTGGAATGGCAGTAGTAGTAGTTATAGTTAGTTATCCTCTTTTTTTTTTCTCACCACCCACCATTACCTCATTTATTCCCTCCATGTATTCTTTTTTTCCACCTTGTCACCTACCTTGTTCAACATTGTAAAGGATTTGTTTGTTTTTTTTGTATTTGATATTTCCCCCGCTTGTTTCCCAACCACCCATAGAATATTGTATAAATATAGCATCACACTTTTTGATGATCATGTGCACGGACCTCTTGTACTATTCGATAATCCTCCTAATCACTCATGCATACCAAGGTATAATGTGACATTGAAATCAGTAATATTGCTATACAAGCTTGCTTATTGTACAATTGAGAGTGGTCTGAGATGAATACATAAAAGACATAAGATGGTGTTCCATAGCACATACGCACTCACGATCTTCATCCTGTGCAACCATTATATTGTGTAACATGCAACAATGGAGGTGCCGTCTTTATGGAAATTCCCAGTTAATAGTATTATGAGTGGTTCATGTCTATCCGAGATGGCGGGATGATTCTATACTCCTCACGAAATAATATTCAATCACAATCTTAAGAGAGGTGACCCTATCAGCCCATGGTGCATCAATCTCAAAAATTTACCACGCCGCTTTCCAACCTCCTCCTCCTCTGTACGGTCATCATAGGAATACCCACGTCCATGCATGCAAGGGTGCTGCCTCGTCGCATCTTCAATTGCTGCCTATTCCATTAGCATTATTGCTGTCATTGTGATGCTTGCCTCTTTTTATTAACATAGAGCCTAGCCATCTTGCCATGATGAAGGACATACACCATACATTCCTTTTGATATAGCTATCTCCAAAGACGCATCTGCAAAGGAATAACGCTGCAGTCTACTACATGGGGTTGATGCACATGACGGCTTCTTCAAGCTTGTAACATATAAGAAAGGTAACCAGAAGCATAGCATCAACCCTAGACCAGGGCTACGACGTGAAAGGAACACTCGTCGTAATGGATCAAAATACATAATACAAAGAGCATTGAACAACGAGACGACACAATGTATAAGAGCAAGAGAAACAAACAATGGCTACCCTATACGTAGTGGCACATTTCACACGCATGACTTGCACAAACCACTCTTTACTCCATCACCCAGAGCAGTATTATATTGCTCGCTTGAAATGAAACATATAGTCTCAGTGTACCTTGGTCTCTTTTAGTGATATGTATTTATTTGTATGCATTTCAAAGCGTGATAGAATGTAAAAGAGTGATGCGAAAGGGCGTTTTTCCCTTGCATATTGAATGGGGTGGAAGAATAAACAGAGATGAGTGATGGCAAATAGTCTCGTTTTAGGTTGGAAAAGAAGGGCGGAGTCGTACAGAATTTGACACACTAAGAAAGGGAAGGGGTTGAAAAGTGATGTGCAACGGAGACGCTCTCTCTTTTTTTTTTTCTTTTATTGATATCCTCGCAACCCTTCCTTCGTTGTCACCCGACCACCAGATTCATCATTGTCATTATGTGGTTGCAACGTTATCTAAAGAACAACTTTGATATCGAGTTTCCTACCCAAGAGCAACTGGAGAACCTTCGTTACTACAAATATGCAGCCGTCGACAAGTCTTATGTAACAAAGTACATTCTATCGCATTACTGGAACTGGGCAATTACTCTCTTTCCAATGTGGATTGCGTAAGGATCCCTTTATTCGTACAACAACAATGACAGACATGACGCCCATTGACACACACTCTTTTTGATAGCCCCAATCTCATTACGCTTATTGGACTTGGCTTTATGGTCTCCAACGTGCTACTAGTGGTCTATTATGTGCCCGACCTAGGTACAGATGCACCCAACTGGATCTATTTCAGCTTTGCTGCCGGGCTATGGCTCTATTCGACCTTTGATAATGTGGATGGAAAGCAAGCACGACGTACTGGCACTTCATCACCTTTGGGAGAGCTCTTTGATCATGGCTGCGATGCCCTTAATACGGCCTTTGTCTCCATCCTCCAATGTGCAGCGCTCGGTTTAGGCCATACTCAGAACTCATTGATCATCTTCATCACTACTGTCTTTGGATTCTACATGTCAACAGCAGAGGAATACTATACCAAGGTCCTGTATCTCGGCGTGGTAAATGGACCCACGGAAGGCATTTTACTCACCTGTTTTGCATTCATTTGGAGTGGCTTCAATGGTAAGATATATAATTCAATCCTGTGTGTGAATTGTCTTATTCATCAGCTGTGGTGGGGTTATGTATGTATCATTAGGTGCAGCGTCGTGGCACGTGCCACTAAGCAAGGGCATTCCATTTGTTGCTCCCTTGTTTCCAAATGGTACAACAGCAGCTGACGTCTTTGTTTGGGCACTTGTACTTTCGTTTGTATTCACCCTCTTGATCCCATGGTAAGATGACTGGATGAAGAAGAAATGAACAACATTTACTTATGGTGCGTCTTACTTAGCTTACATTCAATTTACACTGTTTGCCGAGACAAGAAGCAGGATTGGGTCGAAGCTTATGCCAATGTGCTATTTCCCATTATTGTATTTGCTCTTGCGGAGTTTTGCTGGGTCATGTCACCAACATCGAGTATTCTTAAAGGCGAACATTTGTGCCTGTTTGCATTGACAGTCGGCATGCTTTTTGGTTTGATGGCTTCCAACATTATCCTTGCTCATTTGACACGCTCGCCTTATCCCAATCTCGGTTTTATCGTGGCTCCTGTTGTTGTCATGGCCATTCTTGTCAATAGCGACTTGCTGATCTCCATACGCATCCTCTCTTCGAATGTTGAAATCGGCTTACTATGGGCTATGTTTGTCATTGGCTTTATCTCTTATGGTGTTTGGGCCACACTCGTCATTGATGGATTTTGCCGGTTCCTTGGTATTCGATGCTTGGTGATTCGTCGTCAAAAGCAACCCGAACATCGCATCGACGTGGAAGGTATGGTTCAAAAGCCTTATATTGATTCTTGTTTTCGATACTGATGTGTGCATATACAGCTGATCCTGAGGCAGATGCCTTGCTTGATGCTGAGGAAGCAGTAGCTGATGTGGCAGGTGGTAGCAGTAGTGCTAGCAATAGCGCAGGTGCATCAACGAGACGACCCGCTGACGATGATGGCCGGAATTCGTACAGCACTTTCCATTAGACATCAGCATAACGATATCATTATCTTATTCATCATCTCATCCTATTCTTACATCATTTCACTCTTTGAACACGACACCACTTACAACACAACATATCAACGTCACCCATCGCTACAACTATTGTGCATTCCCCAGCCATCCCCTCTTCTTCCAACAACACAATTATACGCATATTACGGATTTATATTTATCACTCATTCGCTCACTCACCTACCTCCCAGATCCATCCATTGATATATATATAGAGAGAGAGAGGCAATAGACAAAAAAGTTCTTCTTTTGCAATATCACCTTAATGGTTTATCTTTGGAATTGTACTATGAGGGCCATATATGGAGATGATGAGAGAGAAAATAGATGTATGTGTGTATGTGTGTGTGTACGCGACTAGTGGGATGATGGTAGAATATGCAAAGAATGAATGTGTGACATAAAAGGAATGGTATGCTTATGCGGATGAGAAGAAGGGGGTAAAGGTTGGGAAAAAAGGAGATATAGATATGTCTCCATTTTCCATTAGCCCAGACAAAGAAATATAAAAACGAGGCGAATAAAGTAAAAGAAAAACAAGCATAATGAAGAATTGTCTATACAAAGAAAGGGCATGAAAAAGGGCAAGAATTAATAATAAACGTGGCTAGCACGATGAAGAGGGTGTCCAAAAGGGAGTCATATCGGTTGAAGAGGAGGGTGATGAGAAACAGGATGAAAACGAATGTTGTTGTTGTTGTCGACGTCGTTCTTCATGGCGTTGATGGGTCTTGATATGTTGGGAAAGATTGTCTGAACGAGAGAATGTCTTTTGGCATCCGGGATACGTGCATGCAAATGGGCGTTCCAGTGTATGTATACGCATATGGCGTTTAAGGTGTTCAAGTCGCTTGAAACGTCGTTGGCATTGCATAACCGGGCACATGTGAGATTTTTGTTGCTCAGGTTTATCATCATGACTACCACGTCGAGCATATTGAGTACGTGTCTTTTTACTACCACCAGTAGCAGCCTTGGATTTCTCCTTTTCACCAAGAGGCTCAATACTTGGTAAAGATGATTGTTGGATTGTCGTCGTTGTTGTTGTTGAAGCTGCAGCTGCTTGTGCCGCGGCAGCAGCTGCAACCATAGCCGGATGCTGTGGTTGGTTGCTGTTAATACCAGCAGAAGAAAAAGCTGCCATGGATGGTGTTGTCATACTATACGATGCTGGATATCCGAAATGTTGTGCTGGTGGTGGTCGCACCTCGGGTGATGGTAAAAAGAGAGATGACGATGATGATGTCGTAGTAGCAGTAGCAGTAGCTGCCATAGATGGTTCATGATTCAACAATGAGTTATTGTGGTTGTTTGGGGAACCAAAGATGGATTCTTGTTCCTGCTGCTGATTCTGCATATAGGGTGGCACCAGATTACCATACATCGACTGCTTTTAAAAAAGGGGGGTTGGGTTGCACATGTCAATATGGCACACATACAGCTGTCATGGAAGCACACAACCTACCTCGCATGATGTTGATGTTGCAGCTGAAGAAGCAGTATATTGCTCACCCAGAGTATTATGGGTTGAATCGCAATTTGGTTGTTGTTGTTGTTGTTGGTTCTTTGCCAAGGATGCTGCTCTTTTCGTATGTGTACGAGAGTGCGCATGAAAGTTGTCGGATCGACTAAAGCTCTTGCCACATCCTGGAAAATGACACACAAAAGGACGCTCGCCTGTGTGAACCAGCATATGTCGTTTCAAATGCTCGTATCGCTTAAAGCTCCATCCACAAAATGGATACTGGCATAGATGCTTGTGGCCCTTTTTGCGTCTACCACCAGAAGCAGCAGGAGCCGAACTACGCCGTTTTTCTTCTGATCCAGCCTTGTTATCCATTTTTGTCGGCGTAATTGAATCGACATCCAATACAGTGGGCGAAGGTACTGAGTTGTTGTCATGATGAGGATAAGGGTCATCGTCTTGTTGGAGCAATCCTGCAAAGTTGGTGGCGTGAAAACTTGTTGTCGTGGTGGCTGGAGAAGAGACAGGGTCATTGTTGTAAGACATGGCCCCAACAGCACTGCATGTCGACATACGACGGTACATGTCGTCATGGTGTTGATATTGCATTGCTTGTTGTGCATCATTCATGGTATAGGGATGATGGGTAAAAGTGCCTGACAATGTTGCTGCTGTTGCTGCTGCTACTGCTGTGCGCTGCTTGTTGAATTGATGCTGCATCGAATCAAGCAAAAATGATGATGGTGATACGGCTGGTGTAAGTGGAGGTGAGACGACATTTTGAGCATACAATGGATGGCAGTATGTTGTATTCATCATTGATGAGGAAGACATTAAAGAGGCATACGAGGTGGTCGGCATAAAATTGCTGCCTTGTTGTTGTTGTTGTTGAGCAGTTGCATCAAGCATGGCGATACTCGGTAGTTTCTCAGGTTGGGGAGGTGTGTTTGGTTGTTCGAAAGAAGACATTAAAATAGGTTCAAGAAAGAAACCAGAGAAAGAATGAAATGGTGTCTAAGATGACAGCCGTATTTAAAGGTACCAGCCGCATGTGCATTTGATCGACAACAGCCAAAAGGAGTATCTTGTGCAATCAAGCACTTGCGGACCTGGATGCTGGTGGTGGTGGTGGTGCTGCTGCTGCTCATCAGTAGTAGTGACTCAAAATGTAGACTCACTGCACTGCACCCCTTTCTTTACCTCGAAAGGAGAGATCTCTCGACAATTATGATTCAGGGGCCCACCATCACCATTATCCATCATTCATCCATACACTCACATACACACACGAGCACTCATTTCAAGCTGCTGTACTTGGAATAACAGCAGTAAGGTGCCTAACTGATACCTCGCTCCTTCTTTAAAGTCAATTTTTCCTTAACTGGTTGTAGAAGGAATGATACAAGTTAAGATCCTCTCTCCCAAAGATAGCTCCTCTTTTGACCATTTTGAGATCCCACCTGTCAAACCACCTTGGGCTCCTCATCCGATGCACGTTATTCCGGATGTTGTGTATGTATGTATACATGTTGGTTGAAACACACACACATTCACCCTGGTCAAAACGTGCTGTTCGTGTGTGATTTGGAGAAAGGACAAAGACCAGCCATGCTATGCAATGCATTACAATATCCCAATACTCCGAACAAATGGCCTGTAATATCCTCCTCCTGTACAAAGAATAGGCAAGTATGATCGATCCGGATGCATCTAATGTATTCATCATTATACCAGGATAGTTGGAATGCTTATCATTATTCATCTAGCGTACACCCACACATGTCGATTATGGGTCTAGTCCTCCTCCTCATAAGAGCACATGAGAAACTAAGGAGGCCCTCTTTGTTGCTCCAGCCAATCCAACCATCAAGCGCGTGCACCTCGTGTCGCTTTTGATAGTTCCACATTTTTACATTCTTTTGTTTTTCATCCTAACCCCTCTTCCGATTCACTGGTGAACACGTAACATCACGGTCTTTTTTCCTTTTCTTGATGCGTATGCGTTTTTATGGATCGTCTCGTTGATCTCCTTTGATAAAAGTTGATGGGTTGAGAGAGAAAAAAGAGCCCAGCTGCATAAATTTCCCAATACAGGACTCCTATCCTTAAGTTACAAAGGCAGCTTGTTAATCCACATTCATCATTAGGGGTGGGGGAGCTATCTTTTTTCTTTGTTATTCATGTATGGATCGGAGCACATTTCATTCTTGCCATTGTGCATGAATACCCGATAATTAACATCAGCAGATATAAACAAGATTGCCGGCTCAGTAATAATAATGACAAGCCGAGAAATGGGATACTACATTCTCTATCGTATTAGGTAGCTCAATTTTCCCACTATGCTTATAGAAATGACGTATGCTAATGCATATCCATTTATTGTGATGTATGTAGTCATGGGTAACAAAATGCAATGACCTTGGGCTTGTGATGATGTTGATGACGATGATGATGGAAGTGGGATAAAGCACAGACCAACCATGAGTGACTGGGACCGACCGATTACAACACGGCATCACCCGTGAAACAGAGATGATGTGTGACACCTGCTACTACTAGTATATTAAAGATCAGACCGAAAGGGCATTTTTTCCCCACGCCTTCGTGTCGTTTTCCTTCCGCAAGCCAGAACGTGTTGATCGTCTAATGTCAACATCGACTCTCATTGACGAGAAGAACAAGATCCAACATCGCGATCGTCTATTGCAACTGTATGGCGTCGACTTTGCTGCTGCTGCTTCGTCTTCTGCTTTAGTGGCACCTTTTATCTCCGTGGTTGACAGGTACTTTCCAATGGTTTCTTTAATATCCCTATGTAAACTGATGGTGTGGATTGGATATTTTCAGGGCAATCATTGAAAATGCCAATGGCAAACGTCCCCTTGGACAAGGATTGAAGATGGGGTTGACACGTATCTTTACACAACCTATGCAGTTTGCAGGCACGCCCCAGTTTCGAATGATCTTTGGGTTATATTTCAGCACTTATGTTACTGCGAATGTGATGGATACAACAAGTGAGCATTGGGATGTGGCACAAGGAACAGCGGCATGGTATAAGTTCTTGGCAACGTCAGCTATCAACATGTCATTATGCGTGCTCAAGGATCGTGCATTTGCTCGGATGTTTGGTGTCACTGCCAGCCATAGTCTGCCGTTGATGTCCTATCTACTATTTGCTGCAAGAGATTCACTCACGATTGCTGCCAGCTTCACTGCTCCACCTGTAGTCACTCGATGGCTCTTTGAAGAAAAGCAGGTCTTTTCATCTCATAAGAATGCAGCTGTCACAGCTCAACTCGCGTGTCCTGCCGCCATCCAATTCATTAGTACCCCGTTACATCTCCTTGGTTTGGATCTATACAATCGATCTAATGTCTCTCCTGCTCAACATTTCTCTCTCATCCGTGCTGAATATCTCAAGAGTACTCTCGCCCGTGTCGCAAGAATTGGTCCAGCTTTTGGTATTGGAGGTGTGGGCAACACATACTTTAGAAGCTTCCGTTCCAAGGTGATGTAATGGTCATCCACATCTTTTATTCTCTGCATCATGGGTTGTATAATACATATAATATATTCTCGTCTATCAATTCTTGTCGTTGTCTTGGTTGTTGGTGGTGGTTGTCTTGGGCACAGGAATAGTCTGGATACCATGTGAGATGAAATGCACTATAAACCCCCATCATCACCTTACCATATCAGGCTTCATAATCTGGATATACTACAAGTTAAGCTACTGTCGACAACTGCAGAGTGTGTTTCAAATACCTTGTTAACAGCCGTGCTGCCAATGCCCATGCCAATGCACAAGATGCCAAACGTGTAAAGCTTGTTGATTTTGGCCATGTCGTCAAGGATACCAAGAGGAACAAGTCGTGACTTGCTGAGTTATCCCGCAGATGAATGCTGAAAGTGCACTCGTGGGTCAGCGGCTGAGACGTCTCCACTCTCTCTTGTCTACACATAAGGTATAATACACACAGCTTGACAGTTCAGTCATATCAATAGAGAAAAAGCGATCGCCATCTAACGCATGTTGGTTCTAGATTCGTCATGGCTAAGGCACCCACTCCAGAACTCAAAAAGTAAGCCAACATCTTGTCGATTTTCTACCCTTTGGAGGCAGCGCGTTTTCGATCAAACAGGATTGCTGATCGTGGGTCTTGTCATTGTAGGTATATGGATAAGCGTTTACTGCTCCAGTTGAACGGCAACCGACGAGTTACTGGTGTCCTTCGTGGTTATGATCCCTTTATGAATATCGTGTTGGATGACGCTGTGGAGGAAGTCAGTGCAACAGAGAAGAACCATATTGGCATGGTGGTAAGTATATCAATACACACACGCACGATCATCGATAGACATGCTTCTTTTCTTACATGGGATCATGTATATTTTAGGTTATCCGTGGCAACAGCATCTCCATCATGGAAGCACTTGAGCGCATATAAAGACAGCAGCAGCAACAAGAACAAATGTGTAGTTTTTTTCTTACCTCTCAACCCACCCACGTACAAGAGACTTACATGCAAATAAACGAACCGCCTTTCCATTACGCACAACATGTTTATCAGAAAATGACGTTATACGGTCAATGATTCAGGAAGAATATACGCCTCATTTCATGTAGTATCCAAGCTGACTCTTTTTGCGAGTATAGAAGGATTGGTGATACAGTAGCATAGGATGTGGATAGGAGCGTGTGACATGGTCCAAGAGACAAGATGCCATGCTATTCCTGGATCATGAACGAACATAATACGACCTCAAGCATAATACTTCAATCGCTGTAATTGCCTCTTTAGACTATACATATAAGTTTATTAAAGATCGATTTGACCGGTACATTATTCATGCATTCAATATGCTTGCTAACATGGTATCTTACAAATTGAGCTACATCCAAGGTCGGCTGCATCGTATGCTTTCAATGCGAACGACACCCCATCAAGTTTAAACGTCGTGTGGAAGATGGAACAATGATCAGCGATATTGGCTTCACCACCGATTTCATTAAAGCTTAGCTAGTGATGACTACTTTTAGTAATAAAAGCAAGGATTGAATACAAGCATAATCGGAAATAGGCGCTTTTCTCTCGTCTGACGGTTGCATGTAAGGATAATAGTCATTGTGACAGTGTTTAATTAGATGGCATGACATCAATGTATACGCGCTTTGCAGAAAAAAGACTGAGATGAAAGATAACTTTTAGCGTGTCGCTGATAGAGGTCAAGACAACGTCATGAATGCATGCAGCATCAGCAATAAGAGCAATCATTTAGAGCAAAATGGTCATAGTGCATCAATCGATCAAATACCATCATTATTAGAGTGGACGATCGAATAGTTACAGTAGTATTGGAATTATGTGTAGAGGGCACAAGGATATATATGAGATGATTATATTTGAAGCGAGTCGTCACGAACACTAGTGAAGCTATTGTAGACTACCATTGGCAAATGGGATGGTGTCTTTCAGGCACCGGCTTCGGAACGATTTGTGACCAATCGCAGCTGCCGAGTAAAAGTGCTTTGAGTAGGCGAGCCAAGGCATCCTCCTTTTACCAAAACCATCCAACATGGGTACGTACATGCAAAAAGTCATCGATCCATTGCACACATGGATCCATCCATCTAGTTTAATAATCCATCAATCGCTAATCGACCTCTTGTCTCTATTTTAGCTGTCGGCAAGAACAAGTAAGACGATTTCCCCAAACCAGCGCACACACATCACACACGCTCAATTCACCCCCCATCGACACCACGAAACGATACTGAATGTTTTTTATTTTCCTCTTTCTAGGCGTCTTAGCAAGGGAAAGAAAGGTTTGAAGAAGAAGGTGTAAGTGTTAACGACTCGACATTGCCATGCGCGTGAAACTTATATATATCCCATGACAACTTTAGCGTTGACCCCTTCACCCGCAAGGACTGGTACGATATCAAGGCTCCCTCTATGTTCGAGGTTCGCCAAGTCGGTAAGACTTTGGTCAACCGTACCCAGGGTCTCCGTAAGTAACGCTGCGAATGATCATATTGGAAGGGAAATAAGGCTAATATCACGGTTGCTAGGTAACGCCAACGACTCGCTGAACGGCCGTGTTGTCGAGGTTTCCCTTGGTGACTTGAACAAGGATGAGGCTCGTGCCTTCCGCAAGATCCAGCTCAAGGTTGATGAAATCCAAGGCAAGAGCTGCCTTACCAACTTTTATGGTATGGATATGACCTCGGATAAGCTCCGTTCCATGGTCAAGAAGTGGCAGGTAAAATATATACATACATCACATCACAGTATAAAGTGGAGAGGTTTATTGATGCATTGGATTATTATTATTGTTAGACTTTGATCGAAGCCTTCGTTGATGTCAAGACCACCGATGGCTACCTTGTCCGTCTTTTCTGCATTTCCTTCACTGCTCGTCGTCGCAACCAGCTTAAGAAGACCACCTATGCTCAAAGCTCCCAAATCCGTCAAATCCGCAAGAAGATGTTTGACATCATGACTGAGGAAACTGTCGGCTGCGACTTGAAGGAACTTGTTGCCAAGCTTACTGCCTCTGCTTCCAACTCTGCTCAAGATGCTATGGCTGTTCGCATTGAGAAGGCTTGCCAAGGTATCTACCCCTTGCAAAACACCTACATTCGCAAGGTCAAGATCCTCAAGGCACCCAAGTTCGATGTCTCTGCTTTGCTTGCCCTTCACGGTGGTGCTGCCGCTGCTGGTGATGTCGGTACCAAGGTCTCCAAGGACTTTGTTGAGCCTCCCGTCTTGGACTCTGTTTAAACCAGATCATCATCATCACACAAAAAAAAAAGATCATTAAAGACTTTTGCCTCAACCTTTGCTCGCTTGTGGAATTTATATTTTTGTGCTTTTCTTTCTCTCTCTTTAACATTTCATCATGATGCCCTATTCTGGTCGAGATATCGCTCTCTTTGTTATTGCCTTTTTCTTTCCACCTATCGCCGTGTTGATAAAACGTGGGTGTGGTATCGACTTCCTTATCAATATCTGTTTATGGGCTCTTGGCGCTGGTAAGTGATTCGACTTGGACACCCATTTTACAACGCCCATCCCTTTCTCACATGCATTCCCCATCGCAAGTTCCCGGCATCATTCACGCCTTTTACATCGTCCACAAGTACAACGAGAACTTTGAGGATATTGAGCGTGGTGGTCTAGAGTATCAGCCTGTGCCATCCGAGGAGCCAAACCGTGTCGGATATGGTTCCACCAATGCAGCAGGTATGTCTTCTATCCCACGGTGCTTGGCATATTGTCTATTCTTCTCCTTTTACTAACAATATGCACTCTCATTGTCTCCTTTTAGAATAACGCTTTTGATGGATCCCCATACACATCACATGTTGAAGTTGCTACGCTTTTATTTACCCGATTCCTTGACCACATATATTTTCCGGTGCGTTCAGTAAACATCTCCAATTCAACCCATTAAAGCAAGTGATTGGTTTTAGAGGACTTTTGGGTTGGCGAATAAGGATCGGAATTAGTGTGTTTGTGGGTGCATGAATTGATTCATTGTTAGCCTTGTTTTATGCACTTCCCAATAAACGACTACTTTATCCAATATGATGTATCTATCTAATCCAATATCTCGATCGAACAAATACTAGTAAAAGATCGGTTTATTGTTGTCAAGCGGATATCACTATGAGCATATTACAGCTTTGCTTTTCCTTGTTGCACTGATGTTAAATCCTCTTTGCCAAATGGAACATAAGTATCGCCACATAGCCAGAAAAGTGGTTGATCATCAGGAACTTTGTCAATGCCTTGTTCACGCAACTCGTGCTTTTGCTGTTTGAAGGTGCCAGTGGCAGACATTTCAGGCAGGATGCGAATGAAAACAGGGATTGCGTATTTTGCGAGCCGTTTCGCCAAGTATTGGTAAAAGTCACCCATATCGAGCTCCTTGACGTCTGGTTTCAGCACAATGGCAGCCATCCCTATTTTGATAACAATCAATACCAGGTCCCCCTAGCCATGCCAAGAATCTCCAATGCTATCCTCAATATATACCTGCTCTTCCGTCATGATGTGGCACCAGAGCACCATAAACGTTGGCTTCAGCAATACCAGGATACTGACCTACAACATGGGCTACTTCGGTGGTTGCTACGTTCTCACTGTGCCTATGGGTAGTGGAAAGAAAGATTAGTCAAGCGTTGTCCACCACAAGCAAAAATGATGCTTACCAACGGAACGTATCACCCAAACGATCATTGAAATAAATAAAACCAGTGGGTTCATACCGGATAAGATCACCTGATCGAAAGTACCTTTATACCATATGTAAGAAATCAGATTATTGAATAAATGGAATAGGAATCACTTACTCATCTCCTTTGATGAACACGTTGCGAGCGATCTTCTTTTCGGTGGCCTTCTTGTTATTGTAATATCCCACAAAAGGCATGTCTGGTCGATGGTTAATGCGGCGTATCAATTCACCAGGCTCACCAGGCTTGCACTATATGACAGGATACCTATCAATAATGCATATTCTACCTTCCCAGCTGAAAAGACATACCTCAATACAGAATCCATTACGATCACGTTCTGGTTCCTCAGTGACAGGATCAACTTTGATAATTGACCAGTTTCGCCGCTCCAAAATATTGAGTAGTGTTCCTTGCTGCCCAATGGCACCTGCACCCAACTCTCCCGTTGATCGATTGAAAAATCCACCAGTCGATTCAGATGCGCCATAAAACTCGACAATTTTCTGGATACCAAATCTATGAAGACGTTGAATATCATATCATAGGCTACTGATCAAAAACACCTACCTTTCACGAATAGGTTTCCAGACGTCAGGTCGCATGCCATTACCAAAGATTAATCGCAGTGTGTGTTTCCGCTCAAGAGGATGTGTAGGTTGATTCACAAGATAACGGCAGAGCTCGCCAACATACTATGTTGAAAAGACACATGTAGTAGGTCAGCTTCACCATCGAGTCTGATCTCGCATTTACCAATCACTTACATGGAAAACGGTGACGTTGTATTTACAAATATCATCCCAGAACCTTCTAGCAGAGAACTTGCGAGCCAACACCACCTTGCCACCAACAACAAGTGTGCCGAACAGCGTTGTGAGTACTAAAAGATGCAATGATTAGTAGCAGATAACAGTTTGGATCTTGCAATACACATACATCCAGTACTGTGATAAAGAGGCAGGCACAAGTAAGTGATATCGTTGGCAGAAAGGCTTTGTTGGGAAGATGTAAACCAGGCGATAACTAACAATAAGCTTCAAGTTAATGCGTGCGAGCACAATTCATGTTTCCATCTTACCTTCTGCTCGATAATGAGGAGTGACAGCAGCCTAAGACAGCATATCATCAACATCATTTCCTCCAGACATGTGACGTTTTAAAGATCCATACCTTGGGCAATCCAGTTGTACCACTTTTGAACGGATAGCATGAATTAGAGTAAAGCAATTGTGGCACACAAAATGTCTCACAAACCTTGTATAAACCAGTATAGCGGCATCTTCGGGCTCCACATTATGCAAACAAGTGTCATCGGGTTGCTCTTTGCTGAAGCTTGCAAGTATCTCGTCCGTCACCATTGGGAAGTCGTCCGTGTAGCCCTCACCATATCCATACAAGGCCATATTAGACGAACGCGCTTGATCTGCCACAGTAGCCACTTGTTGCGTATACACCGGATCAAACAAAAAGAGCCGTGAGTCTGTCACTCGCAAACAATGGAGAAGAGGTTGATCGCTGAGGTTGTTGTTGATTAAGGCTGGCACTGCACCGATTTTGCTGATCGCGAGGAATGCCACCACAAATGAAGGATGGTTTTGGTGCATCATACACACGACATCTGGTTTATCAATGTCAGTGACTGTAACTTTGCGAAACAATAAACTTTTTACCTTTGGGCTTGACATTTTGAGACAGGAGCCAGTGTGCCTAACAGTGGGAATAAAGGAGAAAGAGGGGCGGTGTGGTGAATAAATCCGTGGCTGCATAATGCTCGTTAAACCCCGCTCGCCACAAACAACATTCAACTTTTGGGCAAACTACTTACAAGTCGATTGGATGCTTCAGGAGGCCAAACAGTAAAAGAGGGGGTGTATGCATATGTCATTACTCATCCTGTTTTACACGCACACACACGGGTTTTACACACACGCTCCATACCTTGTTCAAGCTGCCTAAAAGTATACGTCTTGTCTTCAAAGATCAGAAATACGCGATCAGGCGTCGCATTTGCTTTTTCTTGGAATCGATAATAAAGATGTGCACGTTGTCGCCGAATTGCCAATTTTAGCCTATATCATATACCCTTGTCATTATACGAGTGTTTTGTATACCTGCTCCATCCATCTACATGCTTGATTCTTACTTGATCAATGTTCCAATAACCGTACGCAGCTGAAAGAAATCTTTGCTAAAGTGTGTCCGGGCGTTCGCATACATGGTACCCAATATACCAGCTGAAATAGCAGCCGCTACGTCTGCCATTGCTGGGGGATGTAAGCTTGCCACATTCAATGTCGGTTTTTGCTTTAATATTTACCGCGTGTCATATTTGTTGTTTGGAGGTGGGAGGGAAGAAGAAAAAAAGTGGGGAAAAGAAAGGAAAAGCTTTCCGAATGTTGTCCCGGTATTGGTTATGCAAAACGACTAGACCACTTGCCGACCACTTGCCGATCACCTTTATATCCCGCTAATGATCCTCGTCCTCCTTAAGATGCTTCTGTCATCCAAGCTTTTACCTTGATCAAGCAAATGCTGCCTATTCACAACCCTCACTTTTATCTTGTCACTTGTATCTTTCGGTGGTATACCAATTGTCGTTTTGCACTGCACCGCTCTGCATATTCTTTATTGAGACCCTGATGGCGTTCAAACGCTACCTATTTCATAGGAAATGATATCATATATCACAAAGGCATCACTGTACACAAGTAATCAATCAATAAAGAACTGCATGGAGACGATAACAAAGATGAATGAATGAGCGCTTTTGACCACAAAGAATATCCCTGGCACGCACCGAACAATGAGGCCATGATGAAAGATATAGAGTATATGTGCATAGGCATGGGGATTGTAGTCCTCAGGAGCTTGTGGTGGTTTGAGCTGATTGCACGTGCAATACGCATGACCAGACCCACGTTTGGGTCACGTTTGGGTATAGTCTCCGGGATTCCCAACTTGAAATTGAAGCAAAAGCAATTAGCTGTGATGCCTAGGGGAAAAGAAGATCCTTCCGCGGATACGGTTACCATTAAACTAAATTTTCCTCGCCTATATTTTCATGTGCACAGCATGCAATGGAACAGGAACAACAAGATAGGCCTCCTACTATACTACCAAATAGTGGTTGGATTCTTCTCCTAGTTTGAGTACAATGGATACCATTTGGATGATGTGACCAAGATCCTTGCACTTTATGTGCATGTTCTCACTTTTGCAAATAGATTGAAGGGTATGAAGGCTTTCAAATGATGCTATTGGTACTCGGCGTGTGGGAAACCTTGTTGAGGAAACAAATAGTGGGCAATGATGACATTTAGAGGGCATGCCATAGTAACCCTTCGTCGGCACTTTTTCTCGAGTGAACAATGTAAGACATGAATGATAACAAATAGCTGCAGCAGGGCGTGAAAAAAAGAACCTGATATAAAATGAATGGCTAGGTTCACATAACGCATACAACCGAACTTTCTTATCATCCTTTGTTCGATTACACATACTATCTCGATAATGAAAGTAACTAGCATCATCCTTGCCGTATCCATGGCCCTGGCGGCTCAAGGTAATGTATATTTTTAGCAGCTGATCCACTGTAACGACGACTGACTTTATACATACATAGCACAAAAAAACCAAGCATCGCCCTCTGATGTTTGCAGTACGGATATCACGGGTAGTGGACAAGGCGACTTGGACGCTATCAAAGGCTGCAAGACATATAAGGGTACCATCACCATGGAAAAACCTCCCGTGGATCAATTGACGTTGGAAGGTGTCGAGTCAATCCAAGGCAACTTGATTATCCGTGGTAGCGACACGCTTACGAGCTTCCGTGCCCCACAACTCAAGTCCGTCAAGGGTGAATTATCCATCTCGCAGCACACACGTTTGGAACGTCTTGATCTTGGCTCTCTTACCGAGGTCCAATCGCTTACATTGTCCGTGTTACCTGTATTGGAGAAGATCGATTTCGCAGCTGGTCTGTCACAAGTCGATGATTTGCGTATTGAAGATACACGTGCATCCAACATTGGTGGTCTCAAGCTTGAGAGGCTTCATTCTTTTGCTCTCACCGAGAATACTCTTATGAAAAAGTTTGAGTTGTCTGCCAAGGAGATCACCGGTAAACTGTTTGTCGTTGGTAACAGCAATGAAATGGAATTCGATGTAAGTTATTTTGTTTCTCTTGCATATACAATGATCATTAATTCCTTGCATCCTACAGGCCTCTCAATTGGCATCCGTGCAAGATGCTACATTCCGCAACCTTGCCAAGATCAACCTATCCGGGCTGGCACACGTGCAATCTGACATTTCATTCCATCAAAACGGGTTCAGTGATTTGCATATTGACAATGTCGAGGATATTGGTGGCACCCTTGCTATTGCTAATAATGACCATTTGACTGAGACGTCGTTCAAGAAGCTCTCTCTTATCACGGGTGCTCTATCCATCGGCAATAACACGCAATTACAATCCATCAGCGGCTTCCCCAGTCTCAATGCCATTCATGGCACAGTAGACTTGGCTGGTAACTTTGACAAGTACGAGTTCCCTCAATTGCAAGATGTCCGTGGTGGTATGCGTATTCAAACCACCAGCAGCTCATTCAATTGCCCAGAGCTTGAGCAAAAGTTCAAAAAGAGCAGTGTTGTCAAGGGTAGCATCTGGGGTTGCAAGTCGAACATGGATGCCAACAATATGGATCCTACTATTGGCCAAGGCGGTGCTGGTGGTGCTGGTGGTGGCGGTGGTTTGGGTTCCATGCCCAAGAAACAAAAGACCCACAACTCCTCATCCTCCAACAAGTCAGGCGATGATCACTCATCTGATGCAGCCTCTATCTCGCTTCGAGGTTCATTTGTTGCCCTTGCAGCTGGTTTGCTTGGTTCTCTTGCAATGTAGATGACATTTAATTTTCTTCATATGATCATAAAGAATAATTAGTATAATATATTTCTTTACTTTGCAAATGAAAGGTACAAATATGTGCTATATACAAAGAGAGTGTGGTATTGTCTTTTGATACTAGGAGTGTACACTCATGAGCTCTTCGACTACCTTGCATAAATCTTCAACAGAGGATTCCAGTCTTCGACCGCCGTTACGACCATCGACTACATTTTGCATCTCTTGTGGTGTCAAATCCAAGAAACTTTCAATCAGATCACCATCGATAAAGTTGACAGCCTTGTCACGTATATCTCGAACATCAATATTTCGCCAGCTAAGAGAAAAAGTATATGAGCACCACTTTTTGATATCAAACCACAAATCAATAATACATACTCTGTATGGCTTAAATGGCCAATGCTCGGTACCACCTTGACAAGGTTGCTTTGCATTTGTAGTAAGAGCTTGAAGCGTTCTTCTGATAAATCCGCTAGCACGCCGATAGACCCATTAGCTGTGCAAAAGATGAGAGAGGGTGCCACTGGTCGAGTGTCTGGATCAGGTGGATTTGTAGCCAAAGAACCAAATCGAAAACTGTGAATACGTTCGCCAAAGTGCCACTGCCCGACAATGTCAAGACGATCTTCTACTTGATCCATGTTGGTGGTGTTGGCACTGCCGTTAGCACCAGAGATAGCTCTTTCTCCTTCTTCCTCAACCTTTGTCGTTGTGTGCTTGTAGACAAATAAATGACCACTTTCCTCAGCTGCAAGATACAGATCATCGCCTAATGCTTCCACAGCCGTTATCTCTTTGGGTTGCTTGTCATGGGCCACAGCTTCAATGGTTTGCTTTTGTGGATTGTATCGCATTGCCACCACAGCGCGTGCCATATCACCAATCACAATCATGTTGCCGTGTGTCGCAATAGATTCACAAATAGATGGAATGGGACAAGAGCATACAGGTGCCAGGTGACCGCGTCCGCTTACTTCGAGCTCCCACCGGAACAATTGTATCTAGTATATCCGTCAGCAACACCATCATCAAACGAGTCTCCTTTTGTTTTCCATACCGTTTGTGAAACGCTTGCCAGAAGCTTTCCTTGAAACAATCGCAAATTGTCGGCAATACCGTTCACCTTGAGTTGATTCACGAATTCCAATTTACGATCCGCTGTAATGCGATACACCACCAGTCTTCCAATAGCATCTCGTTCGTATGGATCATTGGTATATCCTGTAGCGAGCACATAGTATTCATCCCCATCATTGTCGAAAACAGCATTGACCACTGACATGATCCTCTCATGGTTCTTGACATATATACGATCGATTACTAAAAGGTCAATGTAAGTTTCATATTGACTTCAAAACCAGCGATGCATATCCTTACATTCAAAAGTTTGATCATCGTGTACTTCAAAGGCACTGGTAGTGGCATTGGGTGACTCATACTTTCTTGCAATCAATCGTGATGTGATGACGCCAAATGTCTTTGATGATTCTTGATAGACGATCCTGCTCTGGGTATCTCGGGTGCCAATCTTAGTAATGTGCAGCTTTTGGATCTCCTCCATTTGGCCAATGATTAATCCATCTTTAGTCGTCAATGCAACGGCGTCGGGAAATGAGGAGCTGTTGAACGAGGTAACACAACGCACATCCTGCATGACAAAAACATATTTAATCACCCATACTCTCCCATCGCTCTTATTCCAAAGGTTACCTTCAAGTTGACGTTAGAGTAGATAAGCTTTTGATTGCGACTGTGGATGACACTTGGCTTGTCAGATGCGGCAAAGACGTGTGTGGTGTCATTGGATGAAAAGGTGCCAAGGGCAATAGGCATTTTACCCAAAAAGGAACGCTTCTTGTCCCATAACCGCCCTTCACGGGTGTCAAGCTTAAAGTTGTAGAATTGACCATCACCTAAGCAAGGATGAGTGAGCTGATGGATCAACGTATTCCAATATAAACAACATACCAAGAGCAACCAAAAGATAAGATATGTCTTCAAATTTGGCCATTAGAATCGAACGAGGCATAGCTGTACCAGCCAGTATTTCCTCGGCCACCACTTGCATTGTTGGTAGGGATAAAAGGCGAACGCCAACCTGTTGCCACACACCAATCGCTACGACCGATGTTTTTTGCGGGCTTGATGTATCCAGCGGGGTAATGTCGATACATGAAATCTCATCATTGAGCTGTGTTTCCCTATAAACGTTGTCTTAGTATAATAAAAAACACATAGTATATATATCTCAACGAACCCTGTCTCCATAATACGATGATCTTGAACCTCGAGCACAAAAAGTCGACCATGACCTGTTGATAGGACGCACTGTGTTGGATTCAAACTTGCCACAGTAATTTGTGCACCATCCTTTGGTATCCATTCATCCAGCAGATTTCCATGCACACCGGTCTCCATCAATCGCACGCTTTGATCCGTGACTTGGATAATAAGGTTGCCCACAACATTGCCTGCTGCCAGTGTTCGTCGAGAAATGTCAAAGCTTGCGTAGGGGTGTATCTGGCTCATCTCATAGTCGCGTAGCTGCAATATACTCGTTTGGTTGATAAAGGAGAATACAATCATGTCATCGTGGCTGTGTATATGATATATCCAAGTTAAAGGTCTCATTCAATTCAAGCAATATATGTCACGTACCTGGAATCAAATGCCGGTCTTAGAGACCATATCCCTTTCACTCCCGTAATATCAATAGCAGCCAGCTCATTCAATCCAACGCCATTGCGAATAATCCTTAATGAACTATCTTGACCCGCCCCTGAGCATGTCACCAATTGCGCCTGACCCTAATCATAAAATATATAAGGAAAACGCCCATCCCATTTCCAATACCATGCTTGCCTGCTTATCCAAATCCACAACACAAAAGTCAGGGATGGGTGCCAAATTAGGGAATTCTTCCATGACTTCGAGGATGTCGTCAGTAGAACTGGTTTGGCTGCTGTTGATATGAACCAGCTGAGAATCACCAACGTGTGAGCCCACAAACACAACGTCATTGTCCAGGTACGCTAAGCATATTGGTGCAGATGTCTTCCAAGCTTTGAATGAGTTGACAGGTTCTTCCTCACATAGATATGTATCTTACCTGACCCAGTCGTATAAAGTTAATCTCATCCACACCATCGTCGATCACCTTGAGCGTGAGAAGATACAAATGGCCCATGGTCCGATCACCCAGCAAAAACCGTGTTCCTTCCCGATTAATCATAGTGTAGCTGTGTACATGAGAAGGAGCATGTTAACGCGGAAGAAGACCCATACCATGTATAAACAACTTACCAATTGATACTACAATTGCGTATACCAACAGCTTTTGGATTATGATCTTTCTTGAGATAACGAATGGTTGTTTCGCCGATGAGTAATACACCACTGATGGGAGATGGGATAGCGATCAAAAGATTGTCATTCTCGTCGGCACGTAGTTGCGATATCAAGAGCTGATCTGGGAAAAATACGCCTGATCGTGTGTGAAGTACAAATGTCTGCAGGAAACGTTCTCGATCTGGATCGTCGTACAATACTGCAAGCGTTGGTTCCTTTGCATCATGCAAAAACACCATGTTCACCAACTTTTTTTCACCGAGTCTATTGTGATCCATCCAATAAGCATCTTACACATACTTGAATCCGGTTCATGTACTTACCCAAGATTGATTTGGTTGGATGGTTCAGGTCGTTGATAATGGGTTGATGATTTGCGTCGAGTTTCTCTCGTTTTCAGTGAGCTTCTGCGAGTTGAATATCCCTCACGTGCTTGGATTTGTGTGAAAGCGTCGTGCGTTAAGACTGATATCATGCGTTCGTGTAGACCAATAGCAAAATAACGACTTGTCGGGTCAAGTAAGCCGAACATGCGATTCGACCAAAGATGTGGTGGCCCTGTTGGTCCAATCTCGCCGTTTGCTTCAGTGATGATTTGCTGCGTGCGTTCCGAGTAGGACAAGATGCAAAACATGCGTCGACTGGTGAGCACAAATAATGATGCCTTGTCTCGTCCCTGCAAAACAAAGAATAGGTGAATCACTCGTTACAGGAACATTTACACGCGCAACTTACACGAGGCTTATATAGATCGAGCGCTCGAATCGTGCCATAGATGCTGAATTCAAGTGTGGGCTTCAAGCCATCTGGTGTCAATGTATAGATCTCGATGCGTGTTCCTTTGCTGTCATTTGGATCAATAAAAGAGTCGTTCTTTACTGAATCGCGTATATCGCTTACCCAAGGATAAGATTAACATCGGTGCTAGCAGTGAAGGGACCCTTGACTGTAAAGTGCGTAGCCGTTGGTTTTTGCGCTGTGACAACGTACTTGTAACAGGTCATGCCGAGAGGGGAGGGGGCTGTTATACTTGGACAAAGAGGCGATCCAAGTTGAACGTGTAAAAGGCAAAAGGGATACAACCATCTTCCGCCCTGTGCTGTTGCTGGAATTCAAATGGGCTTCCATAGCTTTGTCTACAGCCATTGACGATATCTTACAACTATATAATTAAAAAAATAGGCATCACGTGAGCAGTTAGCTGCTAATTCACAAAAAAGGCATCAACCTTACAGAAAACACTGGAATCTTCCAAAGACTGCATTGTTGTCGCATACACTTCTTTACTGTTGATGATGAGCGTAATCCTTTCCAACACATTCCTTTTAACATTGACATGCGATGTATGGCCACAACTTTCCAGTATTTTCGATTCCCTTTGTTTCCCGGTAGACTACCATACACACATAAATAATAATATGACTACAGCATGATCAATCACCGGTTTCGATCCTTTGGCATGCATTGTGCAAAGGTAAATGGGCGGATGAGAGATGGCATTCGAGATAGCGTGGATATGCATACAAAAGATGATGGTTGTAGCTGCCGTGTAACTGACTATAAGGTGCCATGATCTTCCTTATGCGCATGGTAACGTAAGCCCCGACAAACTAAAAATCCTCCCCCTTTCTCCACTCACGACACACAGCTCTTTTTATTACTTACTCGCTTGGCTTTATCGCTTCACCAATTCAACGATTCATCGACGACGACGGTGTAATTCACGACTCCATTTACAATGAGCAGACACGCTTCGTACAATCCTATCTCTTTTCGCAGTTTTCCCACTGTTTTTGTACCCGTAAGACAACACCACTTTGAATAGCTACGCTTTTATTGTCTACCCTAATCTACTTCTTGGTTACCATTGCTATTGAGCTACTTGACAATGACCAGCAGCAGCAAAGAGATGGATCTACAACCTTCGCGTTTTCGGTGGTAGAATAGACATAGACAAGTAGGCTGCACAACAACAATAAAGTGGGAGACGCTTTTCAGAACACGAGTACGTTGGTCATATCAGCAGCGAATTATCATAACTTCATTATATGACATGAGTGAGAAAACGAAGGCAAGGATACAGACGCATATGCTGAAAGGATAAAGGCAAATGAGTACGGTAACAGGAAGGATTGGTATCCTCATACCAGAGGATCGTTTGGAGGAATGGATGATGGATGGGTTAAGGTCATACAATTGAATCCTTGGCTTTTAACTTTGGAGAGGGCATGAGCATCCATATCAAGGGACACCTTTTTCCTTTCAATAAATCGCGTCAATTCAATGGCTGCACGCCTTTTCACATGCAACACTTTTATAACTAACTAAAGCGATGAACGATAGTGGATGGGTGTGGGTGTGGCGGTGAGTGGCGGTGAGTGGCGGTGAGTGGCGGTGAGTGGCGGTGAGTGGCGGTGAGTGGTGGTGGGTGGTGGTGGGTGAGTGGATGGTACAATGAGCTTCTCCATCCAATGAACTATTACTTTCCCCATGGTTACACATTGATCCTGCAGCCAGCAATCCTATTCATGCTTTTCCCCAATGCATTCTTTTGCCCCTAATGATAATCCTTCCTCACAAAATCGACGTTTACGAGCGAAGCAATCAGTTGGATGGCTTCTCAAGTTACATTTATGTAGCCCCAACACAAGTGTGGTTTCTTAAAGATTTGAGCTTATTGCAAGCCCATTGCCGAATACATAGTGTTAAGCCCTGCCACAGAAAATCGACGTTTAGCGAGCGAAGCGAGCCAGTTGGAGCGCTAGTCCACCTATTATTACTATTACTACTACAATTTGTCTCTTTCTTGTATATGGGCTGTGCCCCATTGGATCATAATCACTCTCTTGCATTTTTAGAAAAGTTTCATCCGCAAAGATGGGTTCCCATACAATGCATCAATAAAATGATATGGATCGGATCATGTTCCATATTCACACGGACATTACAAGTTTCATGCGTGTGCCATGTATCTCGTGGTTGCATTTGTTGATAATAGGATTCTAATACCAATCATATCATGCCCCACGAAAAAAGTGAATGCCGTACAAGACTTCTTGATACAGTATCTCCTCTTGTTTCTTTATCATCCATCATCACGCGGAGCTAGCAGCCAATGCCGTACAATGGCCGTACAAACGCCGTACAAAGATTCTTGGTCTCTCTCTCTATCACGCGCTTATGCATTCTACGCCGTACAAAACCGTGTAAGGCCGTACAAAGAAAACATGATCTTGCCATGTTGAGTAGAACCCAAAACAGATGGGTAAACTTTTCATGATGGATGAGATCTTCGGTTTGCTGAAGGACAATAATGATAAATGTATCACACCCAATGTGTTGCTCAAGGTGGGAAACGATTGGTGAATGCTTGAGGCACATATGAGTGGTGTCAAAAAGAAGGGGACACAAAAAGGGGAGCACGGGCTAATGCTATTACTGCTGCTGTGAACACGGCCGATCAATAACAACAGGGCCGTGTGGTGTGTGTGTGTGTGTGTGCGTGTGCCCGAGGATTGCTTACATCCCATCACACTGTACGCTAGTGCACCACCAGTACAAAAATGGCAACTTTCGAAAGAGATGTGACACATGGATCTAATTTATTACCAATTCCTCTTCCAGGATTCGCATATTTTTACATGAGACACTGCAATTACAACCTGTTTGGGACCATAACTATAATGCATTAAACATAACAGGAATATACATACGCTCTTCATTTTCCCATGGCCATTGTGTTGTTTCCTCTATCACTCATGGATGAATGACTGAATGAATCGCAATAATGATTGAGCAAAGCCCGCCGCCTGTGTGTGTGTACGCGTGTGGGGATGGCGCCATCCCCACGGTTGTGGTTAGCGGAATCTAAATCCGCATGATCAATCGTTTACGAAGATTGCGCAATGCAAGAGCATCACCTTCCTACTCGCCGGACGAAAATACACAGTCATCACGCAACCATCACGCAATGGAAAGCATTCACACACACATGCACACGCACATAAGCATACGCGTTATCTATATAAACCCCCTACCATGATTACAACATCCATATCATTCATCATCTTCATCACTTCTACATTTCTGAAACAATAATGTCTGCCGCTGTTGCCAATACCACTGGTGCTACTCCCAGCAACAATAACTGGAGAGGCTTTTCCACCACTGAAACCAACGTCATCCAATCCCAATTCCCTGACAGGATTGAAGGCCCCTCAGCATGGGATGGCAAAGAACTTGAGAAGCAACCTGAAAAGTGGATCTACCATGTCACCCCTGAAGACATTGCCGACGTTGATAAGGCACTCAAGCATTTCAAGTCACTTGATCTTCCCTTGGTATGTAAAATATCTTTTATCCATCATCCAACAAAATGCTAATTGATATAATCATAGACCGAGATTGCACCATCCAACTTTCCATTGACCACATTTGCTGACGTGATCAAGAAACAACGTTCTCAGCTATTTGACACACTTGGCTTTGGTTTGATCCGCGGATTCCCTATTCTTGATTACGAACGTAAAGATCAAGCTATTATTTTCATGGGCATTGGCTCTTATATTGGTATGTAAACGCATGATGGTGGTTGTGTATCTGATATGCTAAACAGCATGTATAGGTAAACGCAAACAACAGAATGGCAAAGGCCATGTTCTTGGCCATGTCAAAGATCTCACTTATGGATCAACCACCAAGAGTGTATATGATGCAGAATCACCCACGACCCGAATTTATGCTACTCGTAAAGCCCAACCTTTCCATGTGGATGGTACTGATGTTGTTGGCCTCTTGTGCTTGAACGAAGGTTACGAAGGCGGTGAAAGTTCCCTAATTTCATCTCACACGGTGTATAATCGCTTGCAAGAACTGCGACCCGATATTGTGGAGCTTTTAAAAGAACCATGGCTGTGGGATCGCAAGGACGAACATGGACCTGGAGAAGCTCCTTACATTGCTGCTGCGCCGCTCACTTACTATAAGAATCGTCTTTTCACATTCTGGGGCCCACACTTTTTCGAAACCATGAGACGGTTCCCGGAAGTGACTATTGATGAACGCAAATTCGAAGCTATGAGGTACATCCAAGAATTGTGCGAACGCGAATCCCTCAACATGTGGCTCAAGGTCGGTGATATGCAATGGGTCCAAAATTATCAAATCTTGCATGCACGAGGCGCTTACAGAGATCAACCCGGTGCTACCCGTCACTTGTTACGCTTGTGGTTGCTCGTGGATGCAGAACAAGTTGGCTGGGAAATGCCATTCAAAAAGGGCGACTATGATTTTGGCTATGCCAACCACACCGTTCCTCTGGAGGCCGAGTAAAAACATGGCTCATGGCTTCTTTTATCAATATCATCGTTTATGTATTCCTTCTTCTATAGTACCATCTTTCATTCCCTCTCACTCTTTCTTGCCGATTGTATACATCCTCTATTTTGTCACCCTCCACACCCACTGGTGGTATCGTACGTATTCATCCCAATATCCTGTATAGCACACCCCAACTTTTTACGTCTTTTTTTAAAAATATATCCATTATTGTTCGCACATAACATGATGGCGCAAATCCGCATTATAAATGATGATGATCATGATTCAGGATAAGCTTCTATGAGTGGTTCAGAAATTAATTAGAAAAGGGATGTCTCGAGTTACTATAATAACCCATCTTGAAAGTATACAAAAGGAGATTTTGTCACGAGACGACGACGTCTGACGATGAATTTCTCCTGCTACTGCATAACACTAACGTAACTCAAATGCAGCTTCATGTGTCAGTGAGCTACATGCAGCAGTATACCATATGCTGCAGATGACATTGATGCATTACCATAGCTCATGTCGGCTTGATATCATGTCAACATGGGCTTATTGGATGATTGCATTTGCTGTGTAAATGACCTACTTTTAGAACGGCGAAGACATCGATTTGGGAATAAGGCAATAAAGGTGCAAGAAAAACAACAACTGACAACATAGCTAACTTGCTGATGCAATGCGTTCAACACCAAAAAAAGGAGTCCAGTGAACGCCCGCTGCAGCTATACGCACAGGCACGTGATCATTGGATAGCCAAGCACTCATTTTCTGCGATATTGTGATCGGCAGTGATTTTTGGCTGAGTCCCCTATATACAGTCTGCCTCTCTCCCTTGAGGATGAAATGTGGTTCAATCATTAATCGATATTTCTCTTCTCCTCAATCTTTTACACCCCTTTTCATCCCTACTCAATCCCCTCATTTTCACACACTCTCTTACACTTTTTTTTCACCCCTGCACATTGGCAACCTGTCACCGGGACCTTGACCGCCCCCCAAACCATCGTCGACAGCATGGCAAATGCGCGCCACCATAAGGAAATGGATAAAACAGAGGTGTAGACACCAAGCTATGGATGTGAATTCATTGTGGGTTGCGCTATTTAAGCCAATAAAACGTGGGCATGTTATAAAATTGCAATGATGAAGGGCATAAACAGCCTAATAACCAGTTGATGACTTCATTGCGGATACCATAAAAAAATTTGCGGAGAATATGTGAAGGCGCGCGGCATGATAAATGTATTATTGCTTTATAAACCAATTCTGCTCATCACACCTTTTTCTTTTTCTTTTCTTTATACAACGTACACCCATTTTCTATATACATGCTGTCATCGCCAAGAATGAACGGAGCAACTGCTAATGGTCACTATGACAACAATGACGGTCTTTTGCGTGATTCGTCAACCAACACACTCATGAACCGGGAGCAGCAACTACGTGACGAGATTGCCCGATTGCGACGTGAAGAACAAGAACTGCGCGAAAAAGATTTGTGGATCAAGCAAAATATTGTAGCCGTGAGGGAAAAGATGATGATGGTTTCAGACAGACGTTAATAGTGTAGACTTTTCATTGTGTTGTTGCCTCTTTGTTTTATTCCCCCCTTTTATTGTGATTGTCAACAACCATTTCTTTATCATCTTATCAAGAAGAAAAACGCTTGGGTCGTCTGGAGCTGCAGGATTTCCCTGTAATGTATTGTTGGCAGGATGGATGGCATTGGTATCGACATGCTGAAAGGAATATGCATAACATATATAACATACCATGAGAAAAAGTGGATGTGGATGATATATATCAAAAGTACATTGTGAGTTGGGGTTTGCCTTTTTGCTCCTCTCTTCCTCTCTCTCTTTCATCTCCTTTTCACAATCCCTCATTTCTCGTATCCCCTCCTCCATCATCACCTCCTCCTCCATCCCTTGGTGCATAAAAGAGATATTTACCTCGGCATACCAATGCACGTGGGCCCCATAGTTTGTCCTGACAGTATTCACATTTTCCTGTTGACACTTTAACACTTTCAAACTCATGAGCATCATCCTGCTGAGGGTGCGTCATGGCTATTAGCTATCTACGTAATGCATCCCTTTTTCACTTTTAACACTTGCCTTCAATGGTAATCGTTTCATCCGAGTTTCCATTTGTTCCATCGCCCGTTCAAGTTCTAAAGTGGCGGATTTCTTGTTTGTTGATTGTTGTTTGTTGGGCTATTGAGAGAGCGAGAACATGTTAGAATAGGATGATCCACCACAACAAATAGACTGACCTGGTATGAAAATCCAATAAAGGGCAGGTGATTGATATGGTCAATACCAGTTGCATTCTTCCATATTATGTCATCATGATCATTGTTGTCGTCATCCAATACAGAAAAGTTCGATGTGTCGTCAGGAGAAGCAAGAGTAGGTCGAAAGGGTGGAGTGCTTTTGCGCAGGTGGTCCCAGTCAATGCCATTGAAGAAGGGATGTGCCTTGATTTCCTCTACATTTTTGGGTCTCGTCTCGCGTTTCGACAATAACCTTTCCCGACACACACGTCAATCCACGTCAAGGAATATCATATGACCGATAATAGACATTTTTACCTGAGAATGAGATCACGACATGCAGGGGACACGGGACGTGGAAATTCGATTGATTTGTGAAACATAATGTTGAGGTAGGTGTCTTTTTCACTCTTGTCGCTGTGAAAGGGTGGATTTTGTTGCAAAGCTTCATATAAAACGATGCCTACTGACCACCAATCGACTTCTGTACCATAAGTTGATGCACATTGTAACACCTCGGGTGACACATAATCGCAAGTGCCGACTGGTAAGAGCATATCTTTGTTGCTGTTGTTGCTACTGCTGGTGACACTCTTCATTGCAATACAAGATCCAAAGTCAGCGAGTTTGACGTGGCCCGTGCTGTCGATCAAGATGTTTTGTGGTTTAATGTCGCGATGAAGGTAACCTAGCTGATGTAGGCTATCCACTGCAAGGATGGTCTCGGCAATATAAAAGCGCGCTTCCTTTTCACTCAAGCACAATGTCTCTTTACGATCCAGTACGCTAAATAGATCACCGCCACCAGCGTATTCCATGACAAGATATAAATGATCATCGTCTTGAAAGGCAGCATGTAAACTTGGGATCCATTCAGTATTAGCTTGTGATAATACGGTACGCTCCTCCATAAAAGATGCACGCTATATGACATGCTCGGCTGTTGTGAGTTGATATGGATGATGATGATGATGAAAAAAAAGCAGTACCTCGCGTTGTGCAAGCATATGGCGTTTGTTTAATATTTTCATGGCGTAAATCTGGTTGTCGAGTCGACTGCGGACGATCGATACCTTGTGATTTTATATTAGAAACGCGAATATTTTCAGCTTCAATTTCATTACCTGTGCAAATTGACCTCTTGCCAAGGGACGTATATGTTCAAAATCATCCTTGTTGATTCGTAACCGAGCAATATCATTATAGATGGGTTCAACTTTTGTGTGTTCATTCCATTAGTTTGGTTACAGAAAGGAATAAAAAAGGTCCGACAACGTACATTGTTTCAAAAAGGATGGTATTTCTGGAAGAGCTTTTGCGTCTTTGTAGATAGCGACGATACAATCGAATAAAGCGTTTGAATGAGAATGAAGGAGTTGATCAAGTTGCTGCTGTGCGGCGGAGGTTTTCGGAGTGGAGAGCATGATGATGGGTTTGTATATGCAATGTAGTGGAGAGTAGTGAGAAGAAGGGAAAAGAGAGAGAGAGAGTGTGTGTGTGTGAGTAGTTTATGCAACAAGGATGTATGGCCAAGTGTGAAAAAGAGGATAGATGAGGCAACAGCAATGATAGGTTTGGACCTGGAAAACATTCTCCTTTCTTGGATAACTCTGGATTCTAATGTTCCGATGGCGAGGATGAGGATGATGAAGTTCACGCAGCACCAACACCCAGCAGCAGGAAATATCCATCCTCCGCTCTCACTTTTACACCCCTTGTTCCTACTCTTTTGAACTTGTAATGTCAACTGGCAACAGTGCAACTCCCGATCAACGATACACACGACTCGAAAAGCTGGGTGAAGGCACCTATGCAACCGTCTACAAGGGGAAAAGTCGTCTCAGTGGTGAACTTGTTGCGCTCAAAGAAATCCACCTTGACCCAGAAGAAGGCGCTCCATCGACAGCCATTCGAGAGATTTCACTCATGAAAGAACTCAAGCATCCCAATATCTTACGACTCCTGGACGTCATTCACACTGAGGGGAAGCTCATTCTCATTTTCGAGTATATGGATCAGGACCTCAAAAAGTACATGGATGCTACAGCACGGTCGTCTGGTGGCAGCAACGGCGTTGGCGGTGGACATCAGCATACTACAGCATTGGACCCTGCTGTTATCAAATCATTGATGTATCAGCTATTGAAAGGAATCGCGTACTGTCATGACAACAGGGTGTTACATCGCGACTTGAAACCGCAGAATCTATTGATGAGCAAACGACTTGATTTGAAGCTGGGCGACTTTGGATTGGCACGTGCATTTGGTATCCCTGTCAACACCTTTTCAAATGAAGTGGTGACCTTGTGGTATCGAGCACCGGATGTCTTGTTAGGATCACGCATGTATTCAACTTCGATTGATATCTGGTCGGCTGGATGTATCATGGCTGAAATGTATACGGGTCGTCCTCTCTTTCCTGGCACTACCAATGAGGATCAACTGCAAAAGATCTTCCGTATGATGGGAACACCAACAGAACAAACTTGGCCAGGTGTATCTCAATTACCAGAATACAAGCCCAATCAACCTATCTATCCAGCTCAACGATTGAACACCATCCTTCCCACTGTCGATGCATGTGCTATTGATCTCCTCACTCGTATGCTGCAATACCAACCCCAACTCAGGATATCCGCCAAAGATGCTCTTAATCACCCATACTTTAATGAAGTCAGATATATGCAATAGTAGTAGTATAGCTGTTTATGGACAAAACAAATGAAGAATACGCTTTATTACGATAACAATGCCAAGTAAGAGAGTACGCTAGGGGTGTGTGTGTGGAGGAGGGGAATATGCAACAAATGAAAAGGAAAACAAGAGAAATGATGAATAGTGGGGTTGTTGTTGTTGTTGTTACTTTTGCAAGCCATCCCAATCCACAAAAAGTTCATCAAAAGTATTGTTGCTTGGTGGACTATTCCCGGTACTGTGTTCGTCATCGGATGAAGAAGAAAATGAGAGCATAGGCGAGGGCATTAATTGTTCTTGTGATGTTGGAATAGCCTCCGCTGCAGGGAAAAGGAGATACAACAGACCACATATCGCATTCACAGGCCATCGACAGCAAAAAAAATTACTCCACTGGGTGGGGGTTGTGAGCCTTGGATTGGGTTTCTCAATATTACGGTTATGCTGCGGTGGATGCTGTTGCTGCGGTTGTTGCTGTATTCCTCTTTGCGATCCGTGCTGAATCGCAAAAGCCATCCAAACCAAAGGGCAATTTGCTCAACGCCATGAGCTGTGCACTCATCAATTGTAGCTGTGCTTCAAGGAACTGGTTTCGTTGCGACAATTGATCGTTTTCTTCTTTCAGACGCTTGTTGCTTGTCTCGAGGTCGGTTACATAGCGACGCTTTCTGTCCCTTGATTCTTGGGCCGCAGCTCGATTACGCAGAATTCTTTCCTTGGTCTTTTGGTCCTTATCGTCAAGCGTAAGCTTCATTTTCTTTCGGCTGACGTTGGTAATATCGGTTGATGACATAGTTCCCACCCAATGGAGTAAAAATAGTTGAAAAATAAAGAGAAAACCAAAGAATTCCAAGCAACAAAGCAAAGTGGAATCTTTATGTTCATTGGCAGCCAATCACAATGGAACACGATCCGAGGAAGATGCCGATATTTTTGGAAACCCATGGATGAACTGGGCGCTGGTATTCATTGTCCCGCGGATTAATACTTCGAGACCACACCCACCCCCCTTCAATATGCCCCACACTCAAACATCACATTTAGACAGCTCCGCTCACATGAAGACCTTCCGGTATCTCCCGTCATCAACCTCATTCATATAAAAGCCGACAAACTTGATTCCATGCCTCTTTGAACAACCCATAATTTCTCTTTAAACAAGATTCACCCTTCTCTCTCTATGTCAATATGTGGAACAACAAGCGATCTGCCCCTGCTACACCATTTGCTCGTCAATTATCACCTCGTCAGGTAGCCTCCAAGGCCCATTCCTTAGCTTGCAAAAAGCTGGATCGAGACGATCGTCGTCGCAGACCACAATATCACATGCGTGAACGTGTCTTGCTATACAACACCATGTCAAGTGCAGACTCTTATCTCAACAAGCGCACTCCACGTTCAAATCGACGAGTCTTATCTGCTGAAGAAGATGATCTAGTTGGATACGATGAACAACCACAAAACCACCATCACAATAATCAGCATCATCCACCACATCATCATTCACCACTCTGTGATAATCCTATGACCGATGACGACGATGAAGAAGATGATGAAGACGTTGATGAGCCTCAAGAAATCAATAACTCAATCATGACACCCCAAGATAACAAGCATGATAATGCGCAGGCGCACTCTTCATCATCATCATCTATACCCCCATATTCCGCCACTGCTATTGCTGATTGCCGGATTAATGATCTCTTTAATGCATACCATCCCCCAAGGCTCTCCTGCCTTTCTCCAGTCATCATTTAAAACCCTCCATCATCATTCTCTCTCTTCTCATCCCAAAATCTTGCATGTATCATAATGTCTCATTATTAAAACAAAAAACAATGAAGCTTTTTGCTTTACAATGCCGGCAAAGTCCAAGCCGGCTTTACCCGAAACATTCCGTTGGTCGTTAATGCATGTCGCAATAGTAGTCGAGATCATCATATGAAGAACAACAGGGTCGACGGGAAGGGATTTCAAAAAAATACCGCGGATCCTAGATTCCGAGGTGTGAGCAAAAATAAGGAGTGGGTGTGAACGCAAAAACAGCGCATCGTGTAAATGTCCCATCACAGGCAGTGCTTGTTCATTCAACAACAAACCTACACACTTGTACTCTATCCATTTTCTTTTTCTTGTTCACATCAACCCCTTTTTGTTCATATAAATGATGCCAAGAAGTGGATTGTCGTTGAATTATTATAGTCTAGACCCAAACTGCTGCTGCTGCTCTGCAATGCAGCCATCTGTTTCCCCTTGCAATCCAAATGGCTAATATCGACATCAATTTGGTTTCGCTTTCACACCTCCGCATGTACAAGAATACATTTCATAATGTCCGATCTGGCCTATCGTGAAGAATATCAAACATTGCCAGTCGGGTGGGATCGGGGTGGTGTGCACGCAGTGCGGTTCCTGCATATGGTCAAACATAAACGTCATTATTCTAATCCATTGATGCGATCCATGATAAGTATGATCTCCTATCCTAATCATGTTGTCATCCTGATCAATCTAGGACCCATGATAAAGAGAAAAAAAAGACCCCATTGAAAAGTTTGATCCATCCATCTTGTAGGCGTAAAGGAGTTGTCATTGTTGCAATTGGGATTCAAGCAACACAAACAAAGAAAAATATAACGGTCCCGATCCAACAAACCAAACCTGCGGTTGTTTTTTTGTTTTTCCCATACCCAAAGAGCTGACAATGCCATTTGGTATATGCCGTGGAGGGGTGGTTTGCATTACAATGGTGCAAGGCATCATTTTGTGAAAGCATAATGCATTATGGTGGCTTTTCCGAACAATAAATGACTTTTACGATCCCACGCACAGATCGATGTTTCGTGTAACCAACCCCGTGGTTTCACAGACACAAATTTGCCACACCCGTGACGATAGAAATCTCAGACATATCACTGCCACATTAGCCGATCCCCACCTTCTACTTGTGTCATATGACGGTTGCCATGTTGAGCAACACCAATTCCAAATATCATAGCAACGCTTCATTATGGATGATAGCTGATATCGTCAATGATGTTGGATGTTGACTAGCGACGGCACCACGGCTGACTGATCTTTAAAACATCAAACACATGTCGTCATGGCTATAATGTCCGTCGTTCTCCGAAACATGTGCTAATGGAGCTGGGGCCACCAAATGACTTTTTCTTTTCTTCAAATGACGTCCTTGATTAAACCCATTGATTGATGGATGCTGATAATCGGATATTCTTGCATAATGGTTTTTTTGATCCACCGTTCGTAAAGGATGGAGGGACCACATCCGGACTCATGCTCGCATTCGGGTTCATTGCAAATTAGAGTTTTATACTTGCCCGTGGGTGCGCATGACAATCATCTGGTGGTTTACAAATGCAACGACAATGACAGAAGGGATCGATATAGGCTGCATATGGGATGGAGGGCGATGAGACATTATATTACAGTATTGTAATGGCTGGTTCCTGGCATACAATGGATGATGATGGGATAGGATGCTTACACGATTTGATTGATGGTGTTCACCTTGACAATGATTCAGGGCTGGTCTTTGCCACCATCACTCTTTGATTGACAACGTTAATGGTAACCCCAACTATTGAATTTTCCCAGCCTTTGACTGCCTCGCTTTCCAAGGGGCATCAGTAAATCATCATGTGACATACGAGTTGTCCTCCACAAACAGTGCTAGCGGCCCAGTGACTGAGGGTTGTTGAGTATGCCTTGAGACACATCCAGACCACCGTGAGCAAAGCCGTATGCATACCCATGCACATGACCCGTCCATCGCTAATGAGCAACAATTACACACATGTGGTGTAACCATAACCTTCACAAAGATTCTTCGTGGTGCTCAAGCTTCAGGTATATTTCGTCTCCTTGAGAAAACGTTGTATCTTTGGTACAGCTTCTTTGATTGTAACCGGCATTTACATCCATGGTTTTAAACAAGCGACTACAAGTATATGACTGTGATGCAAGGTTGGTAACCTGTGAGGAATCATTTTTATGAGAGCTTATCTTGACAATGCCTCAAACATTCATGTCAATTATTCACAGCAAATAAAAATAAACAACGCATTCTGCTCAATCCTGATTACCAATAAATTGCAATGCAAGGGAGGGTTTGGGAACCATTCCTGCCTTTCGTCTATCAATACATGAACTATGTAGGACCAGTGACAAAAGAACAAAAGCATCTCGATACGATGATGTAAATGATCCAATCTCACTTTCCAACCTTCAAGTCTCTATTCCCCTTCCTTTCAATCCAGAAATCAACCCAGTGATCCACAACTTAAGCATATGAACGGATTGCATGATGCTCTTTTATATAAAATATGTTGAATTTAATGGAAAAGTCGAAGAATAACACATGATAATGTGTTGTTTATCGAGAAAGTATGATAAGGGAACATCATTGTAAATTGAATAAGCTACGAGTGAATCACATCGAGTCGACAGGGACAACTGTGCTATTGTATTCTTGATTACTGCCGTCATAAACATCCTTCATCCACGATTGTAAATAGCTGCTGCATGCATTGACCTGAGTATTCCAATAGCATCCATGGCTGTCAGGCACCTTTCACCAAAATATAACCCATGTTGCCAATCCCATCCAATCCATCATCATCCTCAGAGGAATCCACGTAAAATGATCCATCGTTTCTGCTGCCCGCGCGACACGTAACCAGAGCAACATTCCAGGATATCTCGTCACTGCACTTGATTGCATCCATCCATAAAATCCACTATGTTGGTCGAAGATAGCCATGTGATCGCTGCTGGTATGCTCCCTTCTCCATCCAACTGTTGATCAATCCGTTCTTGCTCATTTTCTTCCATCGCACATCAACCAGGTGAGATTGCTTGTATTGCGGCGTACTCGATAGCTGATATGACATCTCATCCATTGGAATTCTTAACACAAGCTGCGGGAAGTAACTTGAGACATCGAAGCAAAGATCTTGATAATAGCAACAGCTGTATGTTTGGTCGCGGCAGAGAAGTGTGCAAGAGCGTGTGTTGTAGTAGAGTGACGAGGTTGTGAACGCTGTTTGAGACAATGGAATAAAGACCTTGCTAATAGTAACTGCTGGAATGAATGCTGTTATGTTTGATTGTGGCAGAGGAGTGTGCAAGAGAAGACGTGGTGTCAAGAAACGCGGGTGTTGTAGTGGGGTGCACACCATGCACTTGCCCATTTAGCCGAAGATAATCAGATCAAGACAGTTGTAGGATTGACATGATGGGTTGAAGCAGGACAATCGTTTGCAGTTGTAGTTGTACTTGAATGGGGCAACAGTTGGGAATGGGAGGAGGAAGAGGGAAGAAGCTCAAAGTGGAAGAGGTGGAAATTAAATTGGTCAGGCACAGTCAGACTAAACTATGCACACTGTAAATGAATCCATGACCGTGATTGCCTCTCTCAAACCTGAAATTTGCACACAAGATGCTCTTGGTCATGCTGATCAACTTTGTATTAATAAAGAAGCCATACTTCATTTACAAATTTTGAATGGGAGGGTATAATGTGGGGTTTACTATGATGGTCGGAAATTGGGAAAGCGCCGGATTTATGAAAATGCCATTTAGTATGAGTAAACTTGGGATCGCCCATTCCGAACATGAAACTTGGTAAGAAGGTTCTCTGCGTCATGCTGATCAACTCCATTCATTTAAAAACCGTACATTTCATTATGATGTTACAATGAATCGGGCGGTCCAAATTTAGGAGAGACGACGGACGGACGGAACGCAAGTAGGGTGCATAGTGCACACCCCCGCGGTTGTCCACCTCCATCCTGAAATTTGTGTCATACGGTGGGCCTCGACGTGCTGATCAACTCCATTCAATTAAAAGTCGCAGGCTTTATTGTGAGAAATAAAATGGGGGCGTCCGACGATAAACGGACGTGCATATATATAGGGTGGGCGGCCCCATGACTCGAGATTCCCTTTCTCAAAGATGAAACTTTCACACAAGATGCTCTTGGACATGCTGATCATTTTCGTTCTCATAAAGCCCTCATGCTTCATTTGAAAATATTGAATGGGAGGGTGTACTGTAGAGTTTACTATGAAGGACGGAAATTCCGTACCCGTCCAAAATCATGAAATGTCAGTTAGAATGAATAACCTTGAGATTCCCCATTTCGAACATGAAACTCGGTCAGGACATTGTCTGTGTTATGCTGATCATCTCCATTCATTTAAAAACCATTTGCTTCATTGTGAACCGTTGAATGGGAGGGTACAAAATGGAGAACGGACCTGAATATAGGTAGTGTGGATGGTCCAAGAGCTTGATTACTTATCTCGCACAGGGCTTATCATCTTATTATTATTGGGGAAGGACCTACCATTCATCCAATACCTGCAGCATTGACCTTTCAAGTCTTGCTCTCATCAGTGGAGGGATTTTATGAACACAAACTTCGGGATGATGCATATAATTCGAGGATATAATGAACCAAGAGCTGCATATGTAATCAACAGTCGACATTACCCAATACAGGCAGGTGACAATATGCACCCAAAATCAAACAACAATGACATCAATCCAGTGTATCAAAACACTCTCTGTGGTCATATCTTCTACATGGCTAACACAAGGAGGATTGCCATTATCATCAGGCTATCTATTATGCCTGCAATTGCGGTATATGTACAATCCGCGTGGTCAAGCACTGTAAGCAGCAGCATCTTATCAACGACCCAAACTGTGCCCTTTTATTCAGTATTCCTTCCCATTGGTTCCTTATTGTTCCATATGGATTGAGCACAATATTAAGCCATTCTCTTCCAAACGATTACTTGTATTAAACATACAATGAATGATGAACTTCATATGACATGAATAAGGGTACCGCTAATGTACTAGAGTGGGTGGTGAACGGAGTGTGATAACATGAGGGGCACTGGTGTAGTAGTCAAGCAAGCAGCTGGCTCGAGAGTTGATTTGCCGGACGAGAATTTTTATGGAAGAGCGAACTTTTTCACCCCACCTCCGCTTGTTGCACTACTTGCTCGATTATACAATGGCCAGCAATTTAGTAGAGAAGAAGCGTAAACGCACTCACCAAACCAAGGCCAACAAGAAGAAGCAGCAGGTTGACAAGGGAAAGCCCAAGCAATTCGAGGAGGAAGCAACCGAGATTGCCGACGAAGGTGAAGAGATCGTAGCCGAAGAACAAGATCAGGAGCAGATCGATGACAGCAACGACGAAGAGAGTTCTGAATCCCCTTCAACAAACGAGAATGAGTCGACATTGGAAGAAGGTAGTGTCAATCAAGTGAGATCGAGGATCGTAGTGCTTATTGTGAATATATGTCCTTAGGAGACAAGGCCATTGGTTTCAACTTTGAAAGCCTTGATATCAGTGACAAGACGAAGAATGGTATCAAGGAGATGGGTTTTACAAAGATGACTGAGGTGCAAGCTCGTACGATTCCACCCTTGATGGCTGGTCGTGATGTGTTGGGTGCTGCAAAGACTGGTTCTGGCAAGACTTTGGCCATGTTGATTCCTGCTATTGAAATGTTGTACAAGCTCAAGTTCAAGCCAAGAAATGGTAAAGTGAATAGTGTGTGAGTGATTACTGGCATGGATGATTAACGTTTGTATGGATCATGATCAGGCACTGGTGTCATTGTGGTGTCTCCTACTCGTGAGCTTGCATTGCAGATCTTTGGTGTCGCTCGTGAATTGATGAAGTACCACCAGCACACATTCGGCATTGTTATTGGTGGCGCCAACAGAAGAGCCGAGGCTGATAAGCTTGTTAAGGGTGTCAACCTTCTCATTGCCACACCAGGTCGTCTTCTCGATCATTTGCAAAATACCCGTGGTTTCGTATACAAGAATCTCAAAGCTTTGGTCATTGATGAAGCTGATCGTATCTTGGAAATCGGTTTCGAAGAGGAAATGCGTCAGATTGTCCGTATCTTGCCCAAGGAACGCCAAACTATGCTCTTCTCGGCTACACAAACTACCAAGGTCACGGATCTTGCTCGTATCTCGCTCAAAAAAGGACCAATGTATATCAATGTGGATGAAAAGAAGGATACATCGACTGCTGAAGGCTTAGAACAAGGCTATGTCGTGTGTGACTCTGACAAGCGTTTCCTATTGCTCTTTACCTTCTTGAGGAAGAACTCCAAAAAGAAAATCATTGTCTTCTTCTCCAGCTGCAACTCTGTCAAATACCACGCTGAATTGCTGAATTATATTGATGTGCCAGTGCTTGAATTGCACGTAAGTATTTGAGTGGGAAGGTGATTATGATTGGAGCAAAGAGCTAAACATGGTATCGTGTTTGATAGGGTAAACAAAAGCAACAAAAACGTACGGCTACCTTTTTCGAGTTCTGCAATGCTGATAGGGGCATTTTGTTGTGCACGGATGTTGCTGCACGTGGATTGGATATTCCTGCAGTTGATTGGATTGTACAATTTGACCCTCCAGATGATCCCCGTGATTACATTCACCGTGTCGGTCGAACAGCTCGTGCTGGTGGACAAGGCAAGAGTTTGTTGTTTTTGCTTCCAAGCGAGCTCGGATTTTTGCGTTATCTCAAGAATGCCAAAGTTCCCCTTAACGAATATCAGTTCCCCACCAACAAGATTGCCAATGTGCAGAGCCAGGTAATATTGAATGGAATCATTTGCTTTATGTTACCATATCCTAACGTCGCATGTATAGCTTGAGAAGCTGGTGGAAAAGAATTACTACTTGAACCAATCTGCTCGCGATGGCTTCCGTTCTTATCTTCAAGCATATCAAGCATTCAGTCTCAAAAAGATCTTTAACGTCAACAGCCTCGATCTTGTCAAGGTCGGCAAATCGTTTGGTTTCAGCGTTCCTCCCAAAGTCAACCTTAGCATCCAAGCATCTAGAAAGTAATAATAAAAGCATCCATCTTGTAATTCATTCAGCGAGTCCCCTTTTGTGGAGTTTCAACTTGACTACAACCTGTCGTTTTCTTTCATGCACATCATGACAACAAGTGGTGATAGACAAAGACCTGCCAATGCATATAGGCTTAACAAACACACACGCAGTAACAGGCTACAGACATGATCACTATCATTGCCTGCTTTTTTTCTTAATGGTATCAAGGACCTAGCTACAGATAGACACGCGACATGTTGCCCTTGGCAACCACCCCACCAAGTGAGTGCACCTTGTTTATGCAATCTCCTCACTTCCCGCTACATGCAACAATAAAATGTACCCATTTTTTAACTTTAAATCTCATCTCTCTTTCTTCTCTTTGATCTTTATCTTCTCCCATCCCTCCAACCCCAAAACATGGCACATAAATCTGTCGACTATTCTTTGTATCTTGTGACCGATAGCAACCTTGTGCCCGAAGGTACTACTTTGCTCAACCAAATCGAACGTGCTTTGGAAGGTGGCGTTACTATTGTTCAGCTTCGAGAAAAGAATCTCGACACGGGTCCATTCATTGAGCTGGCTCGTCAAGTGCAACAAATCACGCGCAAGTTCAATGTACCACTGTTAATCAATGACCGTCTCGATGTCGCTTTGGCTGTGGACGCTGACGGTGTTCATATTGGACAAGACGATATGCCTATGCGTCAAGCGCGTCAACTCCTTGGTCCCAAAAAGATAATTGGTGTATCTGTCAACACGGTCGAAGAAGCCAAGGATGCCATCCGAGCGGGTGCTGATTATCTTGGCGTGGGTGCTGTTTGGGACACGAGTACTAAGAAGCTTACCAACAAGACATTGGGTATTGAAGGCACCAAACGTATGTGTGCGTGTGTATCACTAGCATTTTGAGTCATTAATTTCCTCCCTCCGACCTTTGTTTAGATATTCTTGATTCCATTGATCCGATTCCTGCCGTAGCCATCGGTGGCATCAAACTCGAGAATGCTCAAGATTTAATGAAAGGTGCCAATCGCCTTGCTGGCTTGGCTATTGTCTCTGCTATTATTGCATCCTCCGATCCCAAAGCAACATGCATCGATTTTAACAAGATCATTCGTGGATGTCTTGCTCAAGCTCCAAAGACAACTGATTCTGCTCAGGAGGCACGTCAATTTGCTATCCAAGCTGCCAAGAATGTCAGAGCTGTGGGTCCTATGGTGCATCACATTACAAGTAAGCTTATACTTTTTTCCCTCCCTATCCCTTATTTACCCGACCCTTCCCCCACCCCATGTAGACTATGTCGTGATCAATGATAACGCCAATGCCACCTTGGCCGTGGGTGCATCTCCTATCATGTCCACCAATTTCGAGGAACTCAAGGACTTGGCTGCTGTGAATGGTGCTATGGTACTCAATATGGGCACTCTCAATAATATCCAGACCATGTTTGCTGCTGCTCACGCCAACTTTGAACGAGGAAACCCTGTCATTTTTGATCCTGTTGGTGCTGGTGCCACCCAATTCCGAAGAACGACTACTCAACGTTTCCTCAACGAGTGTGATTTGACGGTGATCAAGGGTAACGGAGGCGAGATCTTATCTATGGCTGGCCGTGGTGGTGCTTCTCGTGGTGTCGATTCAGTCGGTGATAATGGTGGTGAAGAAAATGCAGTCGCAGCTGTCAAGGAACTTGCACGAAAGAATGGTAAAAGATAGGATATTGCTTTATTATCATTGCTCTAATAATCGTATTCTTTATAGGTTGCGTGGTGGCAATGACAGGTCCCATCGATTATGTTTCGGATGGTGAACGTGTATATGCTATTGAGAATGGTGACCCCCTTTTGGCCTGTATCACTGGAAGTGGATGCATGGTATCATCTATTGTAGGATGCTTCACGGCTGGTAAGTTCCTTCATGCAATGGATTGAGCACATGCATGACTCAATTGAATATTCTTTTTCAACAGCCAATCGAAACGATTACTTGCTCGCCACTGTTGCAGCGTAAGTTTGATGATCCAAGTAATGCCTATCTTCCTATGCTTACCATCTTTATTACAGCATTCTCACGGTGACCATTGCTTCGGAGCTAGCTGTCAGACGCAATGAAGTCAGAGGACCAGGCACTTTTCGATCTGCACTCATTGACGAGCTTTACAATGTCACCAATGATACCAGCCTTATTGCAGAACACGCCAAAGTTAGAGTCATTCAATAAGTCATCTTTTGTACATCTTCCCCCCTCCCCTCCCACCTTGATGGTATAATAACACCAAAAGCCTCCACAAAAATACACCTTAGTTTTTTTTTTTTTTTTTTTTCAATCATCAATCATCAATTTCAGTGCGAAAGGGGGATTGTCTGTGCATGAGAGCGGGATCAAGCGGGTTTATTGGGAGATGATATTGTGGCTTGGTGTCAGTCTCAAAGTGAATCGTGACCGAAGTTTCCAGGTGCTCTCTCTTTTTTCACTCAAACAAAAATGGTACGCACCCCTCACGAATGCTCCATTGCCAATGGCTTTTTTTTATTGACTGATTCAATATTATTATAGGGTAAAGTCCACGGTTCGCTCGCCCGTGCTGGTAAGGTCAAGTCTCAAACCCCCAAGGTTGCCAAGCAAGAAAAGAAGAAGTCTTTGACTGGCCGTGCCAAGAAGAGACAAGTGTACAAGTAAGTTTGTTTCTTTACTCCTATCGTCTTCGATATACACGTCAAAGATACTAATGAATGTATGTTTTAATAGCCGTCGTTTCGTCAACGTTACCACTGCCATTGGTGGCAAGCGTAGAATGAACCCTGCCCCTACCCAGGGTCCTTAAACAGCGAACAGCAACAATAGTGGATTCAATTTCATCTATATATGTGATTCTCTTGTTTAATGTACATTTGTCGATTCTTTCATATTCTCTAAGCGGTATATAATCCTAAGACAACGAGGTGATAAATGGTGGATGGGGAAGGAATGGATAAGGTATATATATATGTGTGTGTGTGTGTATAAAAAGAGCTATGAATGGGTGTGATGAGTACTCTGGGTGGTATTATCCTGTTGTTGTTGTGATTGTTGTTGTTGGATGAAGGACGAAGAAGAAGAAGTAGAAGTAGTAATAGTAGCAGTAGCAGTGGGGATTGGATGGGGAGGATGAGGAAGGGTGGAAGGATGAAGTTGTTGAACAATAGCCATGACTTGTTGCATTGCTTGCCTTGATAATTCTAGCTGTAAGCACTTGTACATTTCAACAAGATCCATGCCGATGCCCTGCAACACACGCGAATCTTGATGATATCCCAGTTTGGCATTGTTTGTGACATCTTCGTAGAATTGCTGACCAACACGGCTCAAATGGCCACATAATTGATGCACTGCAACAGTGGCAAATGGTGCTGCTGATCCTGCTCGCTTGTCATGTCCACGCATCAATCCAAATAAATGCGGGTGGTAAGGTGTCCTGGGTTTAAGCATATCAGGCCATTGCCATGGTGCCGGTATAAATGATGGTGTTGGTATGGTACCAATGATAGGCTGTTGTTGGCTGTTGTTGTTGTTGTTGTTGCATGAACGCTTATCAGCATGTTGATCATTGTCATGGTTCTCATTGCGTTCTTGGCATGCATCACTACTGTCTTCTTCTTGTTCCTCGTCACTGGGATACCATATAAAAGATCTCGTTATAGTACCGGTCGTTAAGCGAAATGGTGTCACTTTGTGTTCAGCTGTTGCCATGGTAATGGGTGTATTGTTGCTGTGATGGCCATTGCTGCTGTTGTTGTTGTTGTTGTGATTGTTGTTTGTGAGTGGATAGAAAACCTTGCTGTAGAATTGGCGTAATTTGGCTGCAAGTGCAGTAGGTCGAGCCATTTGACGTTGAGCTTCCAACTGTTCCAAATTTTGCTGAGCATTCTGCATAAAGATACGTGCAAAACGCTGACATACGCCTGCAATCGTTTTTTCCTGTTCTTCTCGAGATATCTGCCTGCATTCAAATACGATTTGTCGAGTGCCAATCCAACGTCGTCCAAGGCCTAAACGTGCATAGTTGTGCCGATCGACTGTTGCCAAGTACATGCCTTGCTGCTCTCGATTGACATCGCTCGTCCGACTTGCCAGCAGTGAAATGACGACGCTCTCCACATGCTCAGGACCGTTTCGCCAAACGTGATGCAAGTTCGCAATGTCTCCAAGAAGCCGTGTGAATACAGCGTGTTCAGCTGTTTTGTCTTCATAGTCTTGACTCAACTCATGCCATGATATCAATAAATCCTCAGCTTGTAAAGAAGTCAGGGACCGAATGTGCCGTTGACGGCAAGCTGTTTCGTACAATTCAAGCATTTCAAGCGCTGTCATTGTCAATGTGTGCCGTAGACTATCTGCATTGGTATTGCCAATAAGACCAACTACTGGAATAAAACGCTGGACCTGCTGCATAGTTTGCTGAATGTGATATAGCTGCGAACGACTGGCCACCTCCTGGTCAATGCAAAACTGTTGTTGGGCGTTCGAACAAAATATGCGCAAGAGCTCGTCGAGTTCATCATACAGCTTGTGAGTTACTGGATCCTCTTCTTCGCTCATTGATGCTGGTTGGGTGGGATAATGTAAGGGAAACAGAAAGAAAAAAAGACAAAGGGCGCTGAACCCCTTATGGTACGTTAAGAACGAGTGGCGAAACAGAGAAGGGGACTAGGATGGTTGATAAAAAAAACAAAGAGATACTACTCGTCGTCGACGACAACGACAACAACAACAACAAAGGATATAAAAAGCAAGCCGTCCACTTCTGGATGATCCTAATGTGGAAGAAAAAGAAATGGGAAAAGAAAGAACACATACACACTTGTATCATCCAAACAATGGGATATTTTAGGCAGGCGGCAAGCTTCGTGTCGAAGGGAGAAGCGCCGCCTTCTTGTCAGAATAACGACGCTTGGTTACACCACCCAATGTAAATGGTCTCTCTCTTTCTCTGATTATGCTACCGTCGATTATCCATTTCTGTCCCCTCCTTATTGTCTTTTGCACTTAAAACTAGCTTGGCATGTAGTATAGTAAATGGCTCATCAATAAGCATCAAAAATAAAGGGATGGGGATTTCCCAGCACGAGATGATGAAACAAACCGATATTTGCCCAATATATAAGAATCGGTTTGCATGCATGCAGGTACATGTACAGGGCAAAGCTTTTGCTCAGCATAGAATCGTCGCTGCTCCTTATTCCAGCACAAAAGAAAATATGCTATCCATCACAGCAGCATTATTTACCTTTCCCATCTCATCCTGTTGTTGCAGGATAAAGTGGAGCGACAAGGCAAAGAGGGGGCTGTTGTTGCTGATTGTTACAGCCTAGAATGTTTCGAATAATGATCGACTACCCCACCAAATAAGCCCAGCGTCTCATTATCCTTGAAATTGATTGTTCCCAGGGAATCATCCCACACTCTAATATAATCTCCATGTTGAAAAGATGCAATGTCATGTGCATAATTACATGGCAATGTCCGTTTACTGCATATATGTATGTCCACCCGAAATACGAAAACCAATTATATGGCCCCCCTGAATACTCATCTCTACAACAGCAGCTCGTGGTGGCTCTAACAACGCCTCCGTGTTTCTAGATTACAGTATAATAGCCTTTCAAGTATATAATTGTGCATCATAACTAGCTCATGGGGGATCAAACATGTGTTATATATATACAATATGCAAGTCTGTTTTCTGTGCTTGGCTTTTGGGTTGCATTGGGTCTAGACAAGAATAAATCGAGATGATTGTGAATAATTTCTCCTATGTTATACCATGCACCTACGAGGAGAAGAAGAGGAGGAGGGAGAAAAAGAGCCAACTTGCGATCAAAAAAATGACCAGCAATGACCCGATGGTGATGTCAGATAGGACAATCATACTTGTTGGCTATTTTTTTGTTGATCATTGAATCATTGCAACCTGTTTCATCCAAGAGTGCCTAGGCTGGATACATCACATGCGGTGGTGTCATAGAATCTTTCATGCCTGCGGATGCTTTCTTTATGCAGATGACGCACATATGACTACCCTGAGATGAATTAGTGGATCCAAAAGAGCAGCAACAACAAGATCGTGTCACAGCAAAACACCGCATACATACCCGCCAATTGTGCTTCGTGTGTAGCTTATATGTCGTACCACAACTTATATACCTGTCGCACACTTGCCATTGGTTACGTTTGTGACAAAATATGGATATAACGTTAATATTTCGCGCGAAGACAACAAAGAGGGCATCAAGGTTCGTAAGTAAATGTTAATCAAGCGAATGCCAATTCAATTCGCATGGTGTGTGTATGCCAATGTTGCATGAAATCAAGCTGGTAGCAGCTCTTCTACTACATCCACAACGTCATTGCTGGCAAGCATCATGTTCTTTGTCAAGAGTTTTTTCCCTAATAAGGATACACACACACACACACACACACGCTGGTGGATACTATATGGTATATCTTCCCCCTTCTTTGTACACTTGTGCGTCTGTTGCTGCTTTCTTTTTTTGTGGAAGGAGTGGGGGAGATGTGAGCTGTAGTAGAAGGAGAAGTAAACGGCCGACCAATACACAGCATGACACGCATCTGGCATACGTTACACGCATCACAGCATGTGGTAGGACAAAAAGTGGTCTGTGTCGATTCTAAAATATATCATGATGACCTCCCGTTAGTGATGTTCGCTTTTTGCCTATTTTTGAATAGGGATGGTGTGCTTGTATGTAGATAGATGCATGCGTGTGTGTTGGAACCAGAAGGTAGTCATGATCTACGCCAGAGCACACACGTCCCCCAAAAAGGTAGTCAAACCGATGGTTGCCGATGACGGTGAGACAAGGCTTGTGGTAAAAAGTGTGTAAGGTTCACAGGGTCTTGCACAAACAAAAAAGCACATGTGCTTCGAATAGACATATACACAAAGCAAGAATAGAATTCTTTAATAACGACAAGCAATGCAAATATGTCAAGTGTCATGTTCCCATTCTATTGCGTGCATATACACCAGAAGTAAGTAAAACACCGAGATTAGGTGTTCCGGAAGCAATAGACAAAATGGGGCATGAGGCAAGATTCAATGTGGTTTCCCCTATAAGGGGAGTGGGAGCACAAAAGCAGCGTGTGGTGCGCTTTTGGTATGACAGTCGATCACGCATGCTCTCTTCTCCCTCTCTCCATATGCTGTCAAACCGTGAGTCGTCGATCAACACCAGAAAAAGAACACACACAAGCTGATGTTGCTTCCCACCCACGCATGCAATGCTAGAAAAATAATAGCTTGTTTCTTTGTGCTTATTACACAACAACAACGATCGAGCCACCATGATACTGCAAATGGGTCCATTGTCATCGTAAATATGGATACATGTAATAAAGAAAGCACCAAATAGCTAAAGTGCATGGGATCCATCATGATGTTGTTTACCCTAACGACACTATCAATTCTTGCATATGTTGTAGGCGTTGGAAGATAATGAAGCGAACAACAACAAAAGAGATAATGATGATGAATGAACAAGACCAGGGATGATGATAGTGATCAGCTTGGTGTAACCCACTTAAATAACTATTTTGCTGTATTTAATCAAGATCACGCCTAGCTTTCTCGGTGTCTTTGCCGGGAGCTACCCCTTCTCATTCAACACGCTGACTGATTGTTATATATAAGAACGTCATTGCTCCATTTTCCCCATTCTTTTCGTTTCCCCCTTCCACTCGTTTCTCTTTTTCTGGTCACTCCTCCGCGCTTGTCGTGTATTTCTTTTTGAGGATATCCTTTTCCTTTTCCTTTCTCTTTTACGCTTACATTCAAATCAACATACATACCCATCAGCACCGCAGCGCTTGCGCAGCATCATTGCTTGTTACATACCAAACCACCCAAAAATTATAAATCAACAAAATGATGACATACGGATACGACCATTTTAATGCTGAACCAATCATGCTTCGTCATTCTTCGTCGCTGGCGACGGCAGATGACAAGATGTTTGATATTTACGCTGCGGATCAGGTAATCATAGAACGGGTCCATTCAGGGTCACACAAAGAGACGCACTGGCATTTTTACTAATTCAAGGTTCCCTCTTTTTTTCTTTCAATCTCTTTTTCTCTCTTTTTCTCTTACTCTCTCTCCTGCTTTTGCATTTCTTTTTCCCTCGCAATTGTGCTGCTACTCATTCTGCACCTTGACATACTTGTGCATATAACGGCGGGCAAACTTGCAATAATCGATCGGACACTTTCGATTTGACATTGCCTTTTTGCATAAACAACCCCACATTTTCCTTTTTCTCTCATCTCTCTTTTTCATTGATATACATGACGACATTGCAGTACTTTGATCGATTCGAAGACGACCAAGGCATCATTGTGCCACAACATCTTGAACCTGAACAAGCCAGCTATGAGTTTCCATCACGGTCGACGCTTGAACATCTTGCGACATTCCTCAATGACAATGACGATAGTATGTTTGATGAGTCACCTCTTGGATCAACAACGTACTCGGATGATGAAGATTCTGGTCTCGCAGGCGATGATCAGTTTGATTCGTTTATTGGTTCAATTGTATCTGCATACACCCACGAGAAACGACAACGATGCACCAAAGTCAATCACATGGCTAAAGAGGCTGCCCCTGGCTGTAGTCATAAGATACTGCAACAACGCACCAACCACCACAACAAGCTCGTCAACAATAAACCAGAATTCATGTCATCCGACAACGATGACGACTCTCTTGTGGATGATGAGGATGAGATGAATATGTTGGTGGATGATAGTCGATTATCGCCCCTTCAAATTCCACCAGTTGCTCGATGCGTGTCATCGTCAAGTTTTCTTTCATCCTCTTCATCAGCATATTCGTTGCATCGTAATGACGGCGTAGTCGCACCTTGTTCGTTTCTTTGTGATGAAGATCTTGTGTACCCCAAAAATCGGGCATCAGGCAAGTAAATGGATATTGTGTGTGTGAGAAATGCCGCGCTCTTGAGCTACATTTGGACTGACACTCTTATCCCTTTTTGCTCCACATTTGTTTGTTGTTTACAGTGTCACCTTACCATGGTATGCTGGGCGCTGAGGACCATCATCAACAACAACACCTTGACCTGCCCGTGTTTCGTAATGAATCAGAGCCCATAATGGACGACGATGACAGCAATCCTGATACACCAGCAAAGACTATCACTCTCAAACTACGCAAATCACTGGACACCCGTTATCGTCGACCCACTTGCCCCATCAGTGACGAAGGATATGCTGATGACGATGACGACGACGACCATGTTGATGTCAGTGGCGACTATTCTGACAATGAGCCTCCTTTGGAATCTGAAATGGTGTTCCTTCCACTATCAGCTGAGGAGCAGCAGCATATGGTTGAAGAGGATGTGCTACGCACCACAGCAGCAACACGTATCCAGGCAGTCTGGCGTGGTTACCGTGCCAAGAAGCAACTTGCAGCATCCTCTAGCACGTTGCCATCATCTCACCGTTTAATTGTGGATCTGGCGCGTATATGCAATGCCATGCATCAAAAGCAGATGAATACCATGCATAGTCGAATGGATGAACTGGAACAGCAACTTGAAGAAGAACGGGCCATGCGGATCGCTTTTGAGAAGGCTGTTGAAGATATGACTATCATGGTTGACCAGCAACAAAATATGTTGTATGATCGTCTCGAGCAACAACGTATGGAATACGAGGCCAAGGTTGCCAAGATGGAAACTCGTTTACGAAAGGAAACCAAGGCAAGAATGGAAATGGAGCAATCAATGACACACGTCGTTAAACAGGTGCAGGATATGCACGCTGCACAACAACGCCGTGCCAAGGAAGACGCAGAGCATCAAAAGAACTTGCAACGTAAACTCAATGACGCACTCTATGAAATCAATCAGCTCAAAGCATCATCGACTACCACATCAACAACATCCACTGCTTCATCATCACGTACAACAACAACAACAACATCCACCACCCCTGCTGCACCACGTACTGCTGCTACCACCACTCGTCGTCGTACTATGGTACCAAATGCATCCGGAGCCTCATCCGTTAAAGCATCCGGCACTGTACGATCCTCTATAGCACCACGTCCTTCTCATCAACCAGCAACAAAAGCTACTCCTCCTCCTCCTCCTTCTCGACTCGGCTCCCGTCCTTCAATTACGCCACGACCATCTTCTGCATTGCGAACTTCTCAACATAAAACAACCACAACATCATCCGCCAACAACAAACGCACAACAGCTGTTCGAAACAGCACGTTGCCAAGGTGATTTTGACGATACCATTTTTCTTCATTCATTTCTCCACCCCCATCATCATTTCATTCGCATTCTTCTTTACCCAACCACCCCACTTTGCATGCATGTAGATAAGGTCATCATCCTATTCTTTTTTTTCTTTCGTTCACAACCACATGTTTTCCCACATTCATCATCCTCCTCTCTTCCCCCCTCCTCCTCCTCATTGTCCAAGTATACTTTTACTATTACTTTTTTCTTGCCCTGTATGCTAATATAGTGCGAGTACATTACCTGTGCTTCTCTCGCTTTTCATCATAATTTCTCCTATGTTTGTATCATGCGTGTTTTAAGGGTCCATGAAGGGTTCATACATTTGATTTGTTCTTATTTAAGAAGGCCATTTACTCATTTCACTCACGAGAATGGCCACTTTAAACATGATTTAGTGATCCGTGCGTTGTGTTACCCCCATCACCACCACCACCATCATTTACCTATAATCAAGACAAAGATAAATGTAATACCAATGGTCATTCGTACCCAATGCTTTGAGATACATTGTCCTCGCTGACGACTATTGACATGACCTTCCTCCTCCCCAGTCGTTTCCTTGATACCTGTATTATTATGTCCACAAATGGTTAATGCTGCTCAACCAACACATTAAAGATCCCAACATCATCCTATGTAGCCTCTTCCAACCATTCCCCCCAAAACCATGCTTCCGGGTGTGGTACTGTAGTGGTGTTACACGCGTGAATGATACCCTGCATATTATGTGCACCCAGCCATACCGGTTCTTTCCGCTCTCTCTCTCACACATACTCACACTCATTTCCACCCCCTCTTTCCCTAATGCATTCAATTACCATCTTGCCTAGGAGTCGCCGCGTATTGCATGTCATTCATCATGTGCCACATAATGGCTTCCGTCCCACGAGACATGGGCTTTTTTACGCTCGTGTTATCCGTTGTGGTGGTACTCGTTGTTTTCTCTATTTGCATGGATCATTTACATATCAACACATTTCACCTGGTCCATGTTCACGCGTTGTTTTTACCTTGACCAGCATTAGTAGTAGTAGTCATGCGTTTCTTTATGTATATAATAGTAGTGTAAGAGAGAAAGATAGATGGTTGACACGTGTCACTATATACCGTGAACAAAACAACAAAGGTGTCATGGTATATGTTGCTATGCTCTCTACATACTTTTTTCCTTTTTGTATGTTTGCATAGGCATACAATTGGAGTCTGGTTGTTTTGAAATTGAAACTATTAAAACAAATAGTCTAGACCCAACACATCAGCAGTAACAGCTAGGTCATGGCCTGTCAATGGGGAATAGGGTTGGATCCATATTCAAGAAATGAACCAAGCTTGACACATATACCCAAAAGGTTGACAAATGGAAATGCAGTAATGAAACGGGAGTCCACGGATTTTTTTGCTTGGAAAGTTGGCAACTCAACTCAGCAACCCTTGACAGCCCTTATCACCTTGGAGTTCATGTGCATGATCTCTGTGCTACACAGTATTATACAGCCTACTTGTTATCGTCCCTCACTCTTATCTCCTTATGCACCATTGTGTATAAAAGTTAGCCTTGCATCGCATCAGGACCTTTCTTTATAAGCACGGTAATACACCCTTTTTTCTTTACTCTTTTCTTCACTAAAAGTATACACATACACACACATGGAGGAATACAAGCTAGAAGAGGCATCCAGTAGAAGCAGCAGCAGCAACAACAACAGGTCGTCGAATGGCAAAACGAGTAAAATGGCCTGGCTTGTTACCTTTTCCACCATGTTGGTCAATGCTGCTTGTTCCATCATGTGGGTTAGTTGTGCGTCTGCTCCTTTAACATCAGCCGAATGGATGGGTGGAAGCCTTAGCAATGTCAACTGGCTTTCAAGCCTTTGTGCCATTGACAACTCGGTCTTTTCTCTCGTTTGTATATGGGCATATGAGCGTTTCGGCGTGAAGCGCTGTGTAAGTATCCTGCAGGGGAACGAGTTGCAAACATGCTATTAACATGTGCACGTACAGCTTGTCTTTTCAGCTGCCATCAATAGCATCGGTTCATGGATCAGATGCATTGCTATAGCCTTGCCCATCGACAAAAGGTATCCTGTGGTAGTGGTAGGCCAAGCGTTAGCCGGTATTGGTGGGCCTTTTGCATACAAGTACGTAGCTGTACAGAAATTCAAAGGGGATGTAATGATACAGTCTTATGGGGGACACTTGCATGATAACATATATACCCTCTCTCGGGAAAGAAAAACAAAAACAAAATTAACACCGTTCATTATCTTAGTATCGCACCCAAGGCATGTTGACATCAACCAAGACGCGATATCAATGCAGGGATGCTAACTTGACATGTTAGCTTGCCTCCGTATGGTTTGCTCCTCAAGATCGTAACTTGGGTGCAACGTTGGCAAGTAAGTTCCTAGGATTTCATGTCCTCCCATGTTATTATAACACCTATGGATACGGTATGAGGAGATAACTAAGAATCATGGTGCATTATCTTTTTGTCAGCGTTATCACTCGGTCAAATCGCCGCACCGCTTTTTATCCCAGCGGTTGCCAACACCGCTGATAAGGTCCCAACCATGGTAACGTGTTGATTTGAATTCATTTACGATTCCAAAGATGGTAGCTGACACAATGAATTGGTTTCTTTTCATTTAGCTGTATGCGACAGCCATCATTGCTACCGTTTGTGCTATTCCTATCATGCTGATGCCGGGTTTACCCAAAGTACCACCAGCCAATAGTGCTACATCACCTCGACTTTCGATTTGCGAAGGCATCAAGCAACTTGTCAAATCCAAAGATTACTGGTTTATCGCTATCCCAGCCATTGTTAATGCCGGCATGTTTTACACAATGACCGTGGTCATTATTGAAGCAGCGGTACCATATGGCTACAATGAACAACAAAGTGGCATCGCCAATGCACTCCTTATGCTCAGTGGTTTTGCAGGAGGTGGTATCATAGGCTATTGGATTGGCAGAACGGGAGAGCACTTGGCCATGATCAAGCTATTCACACCCATCCTTTGTGGCATGTTTGTGATGGTGAATTTCCAAAGTAAGCCAAAAAGACAATGAATGGATGAAATGATGAGAAAAGCTACGTAAACGCATGCTTACACTACTTTTTCAAAGTCTTTCCAAATGCATATGGTGCATTGCTTTGCATGTGTGTGCTGCTCGGATTTTTCAGTATTGGGCTATATCCATCGCAGTTAGAATACGCATCTGAAAGTACGTTGCGCATTAGTGTGATCCATGATCATTTTTGCATTGCTAATTGCCGACATTTTCATGCATATAGTCTTATACCCGATCCCTGAATCCCTGTCATCGAATGTTACGTGGTCACTTGTTACGGCAGGGGTGTTAATTTTTACTGTGATCACTGATTCGTTGCGTGCTGGCCCTGAAGCGAATCCACCAAACAACATGGAGACGGCGTTGATGGTGTGCTCGATCATTGTTTGTGTCGGATCATTACCCGTGATATGGCTCAAGGGTGAATTGAAGCGCCTTGCTATCGATCGAGCTAGCAGTATATGATCCGCGTAGACCCTACTTTATCTACATCTCCTCCCACCGTATATAAATAAAATAACTCTCCTACATACAAGATCTTAATCACAAAAGATAAATGAGTGCTATTACGTTATTGACAAGACCCAATCACGAAAGAAAGGGAGGTGCCTTATGCACTATTGGACGCAGTCGTTGTTCAAAGCACAATGAATCAATAATACCCTTTCTCTTTCCTTATCACAGCATTACAAGATGGTGGTCCTTCTACAATCCTCCATTCCCCATACCATATGTAAATCTTTCTACCATACAATCAATCCATCACATGCCCACACGCCACAGGGTCCAACTTCGGAAGAAGGATGATCTCATAGTCGTAGCTTAGAGGTTGTATTCGGTAAAGGGATCCTTTAATCCAATATCATTCACAAGAGATAGTTTGAGAGGTACAATGAGTTGCTACAATGCGGGAGATACATCGATTGGGAAAGAATCTAATGTTTGGGTGTGCACTTTGCAAAGATGAAAGGACGGACGTGTGGTGTAACTTGTTGCGTGATGGCGGATTCTGTCCATGCCGTGGATGATGATGGCTGTACATGACTGAGGGGTCGCACAAAGATGATGATATAACATCCTTGACGTGCCAATGGCATAACCAATGAAAAGCCTTCTTGATTCTGTCATCACGTAGCTCCCAATGTAAGTGCACTTGCATGCGACACATCCCATAATGAACACTCTTACCTTGTGGTACTTCTCAATAGCTCCCTTCCTTCATATAAGAACCATATCTCCATTCCATCCATAATATGTTGCTGCTGTTCCAATGTAAAATGCTCGTTAATTGATAGCACTTGTATTGTAGATCCAATGTTATGTATACCAATAAATCTCCAAAGAAAGGGACCGATACTTGGCGACGAACGCCTTGAGCGATCGATAAACCTTGATAGCACCAAAAGACACATGCACATCGTTGTTTGTTGCTATGCGACACCCATAAGAGACATGCGCTGCAGAATGCTCTTGAAAGCAATTGGCCAATAACGCGAACCACCAGAGAATCGAGTAAATGGTGTTGACTCTAAGATATAGACTCTGCTGCTCATTGCTGCGTCTTGCTTGTTGCTGATATGATACAGCGATATTGGTGGCAACCTTGGAGAGATGCATAGATGACCTTGGTAACACCAACGATGTCAAGATGGGCCCTGGTTGCTTGTTGATGACATGATCCATCCATAAGAGACGTTTAATGGCAGCCGTGTATCAAAGGAGTCGCCGATAATAAGAACCACCAGGAGATGGAAGCTTGATGACACCAAAGATATACAAGTTGTTCCTTGCTGCTGACGTGATAGCCCGACAAGAGACCTTCATTTCAGAATGTCCACCGAATTGCCGAAAACGAGAAACACCAGGTGATGTGATAAAGCTTGATAGAACACCAACGATATGGATGCTGTTGCTTGTTGAATGATACAATCCACTCTTAAGAGACGTGTATTGGATGACACTCTCCAGAGAAATCGCCCGTTGCTTGGCAACCAACCACCCGAGACGCAATAAACATTGACACCACCAAAAGACGTAACGCTTTTCCTCATGGCTGACATACTTCACCTATAAAAGATGCACAGTAAACGAAGTTTTCCAATCCCATCCAATAATACTTAGCAATCATATTAGCTGTAATCCTGAGGACATGGATCCGAGATAGCTCATCTACAAAAGAACACATGTCAGTACAAAGTTTCCAAAAGTCATTGGGATGATACGTACGTGAATCTCTTAATCAGAGTGCAGTGATCCACTAGAATTCCCGCCGCCAGAAACAATAATGATAAGAAAAGGGCACAATGCCAAAGGATACCAAGGTACCAGTACTGCCTACTAGCCCCCTCCCGAAGGAAGCATGGCGCCAAAACACCGAATTTAACAGTGACCCATATGAGCCCTTCATCAGTCGACTTTGGCACCACCTGAGCCGTGGATCCGCACGCTGCAACTGTGGTGAGAGGATGCATTTGAATTGGCTAAGCCATAGCATCATGAGCACATGTGAAAGGGGCAACGCGGTCTCCCTAAGACAGCACACAGTACAATAGCATCCTTGACATGCCATATATAACCGAGGAAAAGCCTTCTTGATGCTGTCATTACATATCTTTCATGGTAAGTGTACATGCATGAGACACATTCCATGACCAATACTCTTACCTTGTAGTAATTCTCAACAGCTTCCTTCCTTCAAATAAAACCGTATCTCCATGCCAACCATATCATGCTGCTGCTGTTTCATTGTAAGGCTCGTTAAGTGATCCTGCTTGTAGGCCCAACACCATGCATACCATTGAGCCAGCCCTGCAGCGTTTTGCTTGGAGAACCATATCTTGTTGCTGTCAGAAGTACCCTCATCCAACATGTTCAATCTACCATGAACACACTGTGAGATCACAAGGAAACCAATCTAAACGCGTCTTCTTGTCAACATACCCAAAGGCGGCAATGTAAAGACTTCTTGGTGTGGACAGCTTAGGAATGAACACACGCGACACCTCATTAGATCTTGTATAAACGAGAGAACAGTAATCTACACGTGAACATTAGTACCACAATGTCCAACTTGATTAGTAAAAGAGTTGCAGCGATTAAACGTACCTGTTGTGTTGGAATGGAAGCTTGAGTCATCGACTGATCGCGCGCGTCCTTGTTGTTGAATGTCTGCAGCCGAAAAGAGTCGTCAATGACCACCTGTTCACCCAGTTGAGGCTTCACATTGAAAGGAATGGCAGCCGTTAATGCGTCGTTGTTTGGGAATGGAGACACCTCTTACCTTGCATTGTGAAGTGGGAGTGAAGAAGGGGCTCTTTGCCGTTCCTCTCAGTGTTCCCAGTTTGTGCACAGCATCCCACCCCGCTTGCTACAGTTACTGTAGTGAATATCCACCTCAAAAATAGCCTCTACACTTGGGTCAATAATAACAACCACTGAATACATTCCTTGTAATTAAGCTATGCATACATTATTTTACTGTGGCGGGATTGGCGTCTATCAAGTCCGTGCACATCAATGCAGATCGACAGCTAGCTCCTGGATTTGTGCAACCAATTCATGATTGACTCGCCTACCATACATACAAAATATCCCTGTATAAATTCATTGTCATTTTCGTTGTCTTTGTCATAGTAATAGATCTTCCATAATTGTGTGCTGTTTACGCACTTCAGGTAATCATCATCCATTTATGCAGCAACGTGTCAATCACGCGTGTGTGTAACCACCACACGCCATTTTCACTCAGCTCTTCACCTTTCCGTTAATGCAGTCGACACCATCTATTAGGAGGAGGCAGCTCCATCACCCTTATAGGAGCATATGTAAAACACAAACATGCCCATAACTACAAATTCTACATTGAAACGTGGGGTCTTCAATCGAACAAAGTTGAGCGGCGGGGTCAAACGCACCTTGTGTGAAAGTTTCACGATCTAGCTCGCCGATCTCAGATTCACCCAATGTCACCACCAGCCAAAGTTGAACAGGTCGACCTCTTGGATTTTTTTTCGACTTTGGCTGGTGGTGACATTGGGTGAATCTGAGATCGGCGAGCTAGATCGTGAAACTTGCACACAGGGTGCGCTTCACCCTTGCGCGCAACTTTGTTCGATTGAAGATCCCACGTTTCATTGTAAAGTTTAGAGATATAGGCACCTTTATGTTTTTACTATGCTGTAGGCGTAATGCTATATAACAAGTGGTCTTTGTTCATTGTGAAGTATCATGCAAATGCGCTGTGTTACACAAGCACGCCACTGCGCACCTTCCGCTCTATTGGGGTCAACCTACTTTACAATGAACAAACACCACTTGTCCTATAACATAACGCTTATATCATATGGGAAAACATAAAGATAGCTGTATCTCTAAACTTTACAATGAAACGTGGGGTCTTCAATCGAACAATATTGCTCGTCGGGGTGAAGCGCACCTTGGGTGCAAGTTTCACGATCGCCATAGCCATTCTCAGATTCACCCAATGTCACCACCAGCCTCGTCGAAAAAAAAAAATTCAAGAGGTCGACCTGTTCAACTTTGGCTGGTGGTGACATTGGGTGAATCTGAGATTGGCGAGCTAGATCGTGAAACTTTCACCCAAGGTGCGCTTCACCCCGACGAGCAATATTGTTCGATTGAAGACCCCACGTTTCATTGTAAAGCTTAGAGATAAATGCACTTTCTCGTTTTTCATATGCTGAAAAGCACGATGCTATATGACAAGTGATGTTTGTCCATTGTGAAGTAGCTCGTCCCTGATGAGCGGAAGGTGCGCAGGGCGGTGCATGTGTAACACAGCTCATTTGCATGATACTTCACAATGAACAAACATCACTTGTCATATAGCATCATGGTTTTCATGTAAAAACGTAAAATTGCCTGTATCTAAGATTGGCAAGCTTGGTCGGAGAAACATGATTGAGAAGGTGCGCTCCGCCACGACGAGCAATATTGTTCTATGAAGAGTCCATGTTTCATTGTAAAGTTTTGAGATACAGGCACCTTTATGCTTTACATATGCTGTAACCATGGTGCTATATGGAAAGTGGCCTTTGTTCATTGTCAAGTAGCTGGACCTCAATAGAGCAGAAGATGCAGGGGGGCGTGCATGTGTAACACAGCTCATTTGCATGATACTTGGCAATGAACAAACACCACTTGTTATATAGCATCATGGTTTCAACATATGTAAAAACGAGTAAGTGCATGTATCTCAAAACTTTACAATGAAATATGGACTCTTTCATAGAACAATATTGCTCGTCGTGGTCGAGCGCACCTTCTCAATCATGGTCCACGATCACGCTTGCCAATCCTGGATGCAGGCACATTTACGTTTTTTCATATGCTGAAAGCGTGATGCTATATGAGAAGTGGTGTTGTTCATTGTGAAGTGTCATGCAAATGAGCTGTGTTACACATGCACGCCTCCCTGCATCTTCTGATCTATTGAGGTCCAGCTACTTGACAATGAACAAAGGCCATTTTCCATATAGCATCATGGTTACAGCATATGTAAAGCATAAAGGTGCCTGCATCTCTAAACTTTACAATCAAACATGGACTCTTTCATAGAACCATATTGCTCGTCGTGGTCGAGCGCACCTTCTCAATCATGTTTCTCCGACCAAGCTTGCCAATCTTAGATACAGGCAATTTTACGTTTTTACATATGAAAACCATGATGCTATATGACAAGTGATGTTTGTTCATTGTGAAGTATCATGCAAATGAGCTGTGTTACACATGCACGCCCCTGCGCACCTTCCGCTCTATCAGAGTGAACCTACTTCACAATGAACAAACACCACTTGTCATATAGCATCACGCTTACAGCATATGTAAAAACATAAAGGTGCCTGTATCTCTAAACTTTACCATGAAACGTGGGGTCTTCAATCGAACAATATTGCTCGTCGGGGTGAAGCGCACCTTGGGTGCAAGTTTCACGATCTAGCTCGCCGATCTCAGATTAACCCAATATCACCACCAGCCAAAGTCGAAAAAAATTCAAGAGGTCGACCCTGGGATCTTTTTTCTTTTGTGTAGAATGTGTTTATTAGCGCCATTGATATGTGACGCTGAATGAAAACATAAACAAGGAAGGAGTGGATGTATTGCTATAGTATGGGAAAAGCTAAGCTAGGTGTTCTTGTTCAATGCGGAGGATCTGTTGGATGGCTGTATTGGCAATGGCTTGTGGGTTGAAAGACTGATCATCGAAAATAAAACGCCATCGACCCTGGGATCCAGTTTGGCTGGTGGCGACATTGCGAAATCTAGGATTGGCCACCACGATCGTGAAACTTCTACACATGATACTTTCGACCCCGAGGAGTAACTTTATTCTATGCAAGACCTCATGCTTCATTGTAAAATTTAGAGATATAGGCGTCTTTATGTTTTCCTTATGTATACTATATGACAAGTGGTCTTTGTTCATTGTTAAGTAGCTTGACCCTGATAATGGAAAAGATGCAGAGGGACTGGTGTAGTAATACTTAGAGGGGCAGGGCTTGAAAGGTTCTTATTGGGTGGAGAGCGCATGATGGACAATCCCTAAATAGTAAGGTCCGCCTATGATGGTGTATGGTTAACAAGCCAAAAATGATCAGCGCATCCAAGATTATGAGCGGTGATGGTATTGCTTGTCTATATAGTTCGTTCTCATATACGGCTATATTTACAAGGGTGGCTCATGATCATAGTGTCGTTGTCATAGGTAAGCATTATGATGTATGTACTTGTGCCACAGAGCTCATCATCTTTCTTAACCGTAATGATTTAAGCTTACAATGGACCAAGCTTTCGTATCAAGCAGTGTTGTTTGGTACCATTACTAAGGGTTTATTATCGTTGAAAATACAAGCGTCTATTTGAACGTGTATACAATCCGTTATTGACGCTACCCATCGTCTATCAGCATATGAACAAGGAAGCTTTTTAATGAATGTGATATGACAAAAGGAATAAAAGAGTCTCGATATAATGATGTGGGTAATCTAATCTCGCCTTCCGGTCTTCAAATTGCTATCCTCCCTTTCAATCCAGAAGCCAGCCAGTGGATCACGTAGAATCGGCGGGTATCGTTTTGCACTTGTATCCTTGGTTGCTGCCTTCATAAGCATCTTCATCCATGATTGTAGAAATAGCTGATGTTGCATGCATTGATTTGAGTGTTGCAATATCATCCATGGTGGTAAATCGCCTCTCGTCAAAGATATAAGACGTCTTGTCCATGCCATCCAATCCATCGTCATCTTCAACCGGATCCACGAGGTACAATTCATCGTTCCTGCTGACGACGCGCCAAGTAACAAAAGCAGTATTCCAGGATTCCACATTACTGCACTTGATTGCATATATCCATCCACATAAGAAAAAGCCTCTTTGGTCGCTGTAGTCATGCTTCCTTTTCCATCCGAGTGATGGTCTATCTCTTTCTTGGTCATTTTCATTGCAGCTCAACAAGGCGAACAGTGCTTGTATTGCGGGGTACTTGATAGCTGATATGGCATCGTCCATTAGAAGCTGTATGCATAAAGAAAGTTGCCACACGTAAAAAAATCTGGTTCTATACAATGGCTAACAGCTGCTCACTTGAAGAGGCCGCAGGCAACTTGAGACAATGGAATAGCATTTGCTGGTACGCTTGGTCGCGGCAAAGAAGTGTACAAGAGCGCGTGTTGTAGTAGAGTAACAAGGCTGTGAACGCTGTTGATGGAATGGAGTAAAGACTTTGCATAATAGCAACTGCTGGAATGAATGCTGCTACGTTGATTGTAGCAGAGGATTGTACAAGAGAAGGTGTGGTGTCAAGAAACGCGGGTGTTGTAATGGGGTGCACACGTCATGGAGTTGCCATTCAGTCAAAGACAATAGGATCAAGACGGTTGTAGGATTGACATGATGGGCTGAAGCAGGACAATCGTTCGCAGGTTGTAGTTGTACTTGAATGGGGCGACAGTTGAGAATGGGAAGAGGCAAAGGAGTGAGTGGAAGAGCTGGAAATTAAATAGCTCAGGCACTGCCCTACAAATCTATGCACACTGTAAACTGATCCATGCTCTTGAGATTGCTCAATTTGAGCTCAAACTTGCACACAAGATGCCCTTGGACGTGCTGATCAACTTTGTCTTAATAAAGAACCCATGCTTCATTCAAAGATTTTGAATGGGAGGGTATAATGTGGGGTTTACTATGACCGACGGAAATTCCGCACCCGCCCGGATGCTTTGAAATGTCATTTAGTATGAGTTACCTTGGGATTGCCCACTTTGAACTTGAAACTTTGTAATCAGGTTCGTTGGGACATGCTGGTCAACTTCATTCATTTGAAAACCGCACGTTCCATTATGATGTTCTTATGAATCGGGCAGTCGAAATATAGGACGGACAGAACGCAATTAGGGTGCATTAGGGTGCATAGCGCACCCCCCCGCCGTTGTCCACCTCCATTGTGAAACTTTGACAGGCCGTGGGCTTCGACATGCTGATCAACTCCATTCAAATAAAAACCACACGCCTCATTATGAGGAATAAAATGGGAGCGTCCGACGATGAATGAGCGAGTATATATTGAGTGTTGACGGCCCATAACTTTTGAGATTGCCCACCACAAACTTGAAACTTTCACACAAGATGCTCTTGGACATGTTGATCAATTTCGTTCTCATAAAGACCTCATGCTTCATTCAGAAATTTTGAATTGATGGGTGCAAATGTAGGAGAGATCATATATGATGCGAGCGCTGCTCAGTCAAACCTACTCGGATCAAGAAAGTATAAGGATGTAGATGACGGGTCAAAGCATGACAATAGGTTGCATGCAGTGGATTGGGGAACGGATAGTGTAATCTAGGAGAAAGTAGGATGGCAGTGGAAATTTTAACTGAGTTGGGTGATTGGAAGGTAGATGGATTTATTTATGCCCAGCGTTAGTCAAAAGCTTAAAAGTGGAGAATCACTACACCTTCAATGTTGGTATTCAATAATCCTATGTAGCAACTTGAAAGACCACTTGACGGCTCGACCATGTCGTAACCATGATGGGAAACTTCACCCAGCAACCGGACCTTGTTTGGGGTGCTCCATGCTATATACATAAAAAGCAGCCACCAGCTGCTTCAAAGCAACATACATGTGTCCTTGACATGTTATCCTTTCATATAAACGATTGTGGATAACATCGCTCTGATTGCTTAAGCAGTCAACATGTATGTATAAAATGTGCATGCAACAAAGGGTGTGTAAATACTAGCGCACCTGCTGATCTGATTACTGCATGATATATATATATATATATATATATATTCATATAGCACTCAAGGCATATGTAAGGGCTAGAGCAGTGATAATGATGGAGATTGGCTAATGATTGAAGGGTGCTGCAACTGAAAAAAGAAGGAATGTTTTTATATATAATTGGGCCAAATGACAACCACACACTTCCAAGCTGTTCTTTTTCCCATATCACTTCTTTTATTCCTCCGAACAAGAGATGCGGTATCCTGCTACTGCTAAAACAGCGACGTTGTCGCTTATCCTATTCCTCCTCGGTGGTCGGCTACAGGTGAATGCTGACGAAGAAGACCCAGTGCTCCGTGCACAAGGTGCCATGCGAGTGGGCAAAGACAATGCCATTGTACCAGATGCATCATCAGACCATCCATTGATTGTGTCCAATCCCGAAGACCAGCCCTTGTGTGAGCCCAATTCGATCATTGAGCCATCACAGCCATTGGAAGTGATGGAAGGATATGATGCCTTTGTGCTCACCAATATCCAAGGCCCAAGAAAAGTAGTCGTAGATGCTGCCAATCATGCACTCGTGACAAGCAGCGAAGGGTTGGTATCCATTCGCATGGATAAATGCGGCAACGTCGAGAAAACGACCCTGCTATCTGATCTAGGTGATGATGGTGCTGTTGCTTATGGCGTGACATTGTATGATGGCGATTTATATGTTGCATCACCCAACTCGGTGTGGCGTTTCAATTACGTCGATGGTCAACATTCACCATTATCGGATGGATTCCAAGTACTACGTAACTTGCATGGCTCTGGCAATGAGGATATTGCTATTGACCCATTTGGTCATGCCTATTTCCCTCGTCATGCAACCGATGTTAATGATGACCATGCCTCATCCAAACAAGCCATCATCAAGCGTTTTAATTTCCGTAGAGTGCCTAGTGATGGTTACGATTTTGAAGAAGATGGCGAGGTATATATAATCCCTGTATATATAAGATGGCATAGATACTCATGACAGCTTAGACCTTTGCTCATGGTACCAATGTACATGGTGCGATGGCATTTGATGCACAGGCACGTTTATGGGGTCTCGACACTCCTTATCCATCATTCCAACGTGAGGACCTCGGTGGCGCCCTTGCACCCAATGGTGTGGCAGAAGAAATGAACTTGTATGAGTTCCCTTATAAGAACTATGGCTATCCTTATTGCTTTACCGAATATGATTTGCAGCCATATACAGCAGCCTCAAAGGGCAAAGGTGCACAATGGGTAATGGAAAAAAGCGATCATACATACATACATACGATGCTCATATGCATAATGTTTATCAGGGACATCCTTCACAAATGAACGACACGATGGATTTGGATGACTATTGCAGCCAAGATGAAAACAATCGACGTCCTGCTGTACCACTTACTCCCAATTCAGGTGCACATGCCATGTTTTTCTTTATGGGAACGTTCTGCTCTGTGGGTGATAAGCAAACCCTTGGCACATCCGTTGGCATGCCATGCAATTGGACCGATACCCCTATTGTGGCCTATCGTGGTTACCCTGGTCAAGCTGAAGGTCATCGTGTCACACACATTCCTTTTGATGATCTTGGTCACGTGCCCCAATGGGATCGACCTGAAGACCTTATTTTCAAGGCTGCCAATGATTGTCAGGAAGGTTCAGCATGTTTGACACCTACCGGTCTTGATGTTGATGAATTTGGACGACTGATCATTGCAAGTGAGGAAACCAACGAGATCTTTATGATCAAGCGGCAATATAATCAAAACGCTGCCAAGCTCATGACAGCCAAAATGGATGCCAAGGAAGAAATGGAAGAGCGTTTGGAAGAGTTAAAGGAAGAGAAATTGGAAGCGCAAGCTGAAGGACTCGACGCTGATGATGACAATGAAGAAGAAGAGGAGGAAGAGGAGGAAGAGGAGGAAGAAGAGATGGATCTGGAACCTCTATCGAAGCAACAAGTCGATAACAATGACGCCCCTGGCATGCTCGACACAAAGAAGTCCAAGAAGAAAATTTCAATTATAGACAATTGATTTTACATTGTAAACAATCGCTTCATTCTGGGGGTTGATAGTATTCCTTCCATGATCCCTTCCATAATAATTGCTGACTTTTGTTATCAAGGAGAGAAGCATCATGCTGGGTAGGATTGTAGCGTGCATAGTGTCAGAATGACGAAAGGAGAAAGGGATGTAAAAGGCAAACGCAGATCCATTGGTATTTTAAACTCTATTCGCCCACTATAATAATAGTGATGATACTACTACGTGAGTGGTGGTCAATACAGCTACATTAAACGAGGACTACCGCACTAACCCCTGAACACAAATCGGACATCCAGTTTAATACTTGTAGCCGTCATGTCGCTTGCTGCAGTGCGTAAATGAATCCACCATTGTGTATCTAGGGATGCATAATGATGACTTACTACGCCATTCGGGGTAGGATGGTAGAATATAGTTGCAGATGTGGATCTACTTTACCTGTTTCGAACGCCATTAAAGGAAGAAAAAGAGATCGACGTCGGCGTGTGATGTGTGGGTGTGTGTAAATGTGGATCAGGGATGGGAAAAATGAGGAGGGCTGGGAAATCACTTTTTCGACCTTACTCCTTTTGCCTATTTAATCGGTTGTGATAAGCTGTCAAGCAATGTGTGCGTGCTTAATACTCGTTCTTTCGCATATACATCTTGCTCCCCTCTACCTATACTCCCTGGTTTAACATCTTGCTTTTCTAAATTTCCTTTCACTTTCTGCCTCTTTGCTTTATGATGGATACAACAACAACTCCAGTACCAGCATCAACAACCACAACACCCTTTGGCTCCTGTTTGCACGAGGAGGGACACCAGCAGCACGACGAAGGGTTACACCACACCACATCACCAAGCCAGTTGTCATGGTCTGTTGCCACCCATGCTCATCAACACGAGGGTATCATCAACGACAGTAGGAGCGCTGCCAAAACCTCCGAAAGCAGTAGTGACGATGATGATGGTCGAGGGACGACTACAATCCATTCAGCATCACCTACAGCCAAAAACAGCATTTATAGCAATGATGAAAAGGCGGATAAACAGCAATGGTATCGAGTTGACAACTATTATACCAAATACTCTCGATCATTGCTCCTCGAAAATAAAGCCAGTGTAGCACGCGACCATATGGGTAAGTAGTGTATATCATTCACCATCCCCACCGTGATCAGCTGACTGATACTCCTCGGCATGTACATAGCCAATGAACGAACATTCCTTGCATGGTTAAGGACATCTTTATCACTCATCACAGTTGGAGTGGGTAAGTGAATGATTCGGAATGCTGATGCGGGGATGACAAATTAACAATGTCAATAATCGTAGCTATCACCCAGCTGTATCACCTGTCACCGGAAGATACATCAGGAATGGACCATCGCAGATTGGGAAGAACGATGGGTGTCTTATTTGTTAGTTTTAGTCTCCTATTTCTGTATTTTGGCAATGCACGGTACTTTCATGCACAACATGCCATGTGCAATGGATTCTTTCCAGCAAGTCGAGGGACCGTGCTTTTTGCTTCAGCATCAATACTGGGTATGCTGGTGGCCATATTTGTTGTTTTATTGATGCAGCGTCTTTAATAAATGAAAAAGTACCATTAGAATGCCCCTTGTCCTCATTCACCATCAGTATCATCATCCCATCTTGGACATGTGTGTGTGGCTGGCCCTTGCACATAAAGCGATATATGATTTGATGAGGGGAACTAAACACTGCACCAAGATGAGATCCCATTTGTGTTCCTTGTGTTGCATGAAGCTAATACCTGCCGATGTGGCACACACACGGATCCCGGTTTTTCTTTCCGTATTCCGCATGCTGGGTTCTTTTTGGGTGACATGGAAAAAGAAGGCGATCTCTCTTTCAGTGTTGCTCACTCACACTAGACCATCACCACGCCTTTCCATAATGATGGTTGCGTGTGGGTGTGTGCGATTTTAGCTCCTCGATTTACGTGTTAGGAAAAAGTTTAAAGTGGGGTAATGGGGGTGAGAGTATAAGTAAACTGACAGAAATGGGTGGGTCTAAAGCAATCAACAATATAAATGGTCGTGCACTTGCAGTACACAAAAGTGCTAACGTCCCCGTTCTTTCTTATTCTTTTCTTTTCAACTTGTCATGCCAGCACCTGCTAGCTCTTTTATGACTTTTACATTACAAGGCATACAACAACCTCCCGTTAACCATGGTTATTGGCCTGCACCTATCAATACCACTGGCGGACAATGGTAAACATTCCATGTCGCGTCATATGTCTTCATTTGCTAATGATGATACGTATATACATAGCTCGTGGTGTGGAAAATATGGTCATCAACGACGTGGTTGCCCGTATCTCAAGTCTTCTTGAACGATCATCAATCACCATAACCCCAAATGTATATATATTCTACTATACCTTATTGACGAACGAGAGGAAAAGAGAATGATGATTTATACGTATCAAGTACCACTTCACAATTCTCACTAGCCCTTCCATTCTTTGTAAAACCTTCTTTCAGCAACCACCAGCAACAGCATCATCACGACCCTTATATACCATGCAAGAAAAATGTCTTTTATTGTAGTATCCATTCATGCCCACTTGCTTTTTTACTTTCTTTGTTTCCAAAAAGTCAACAGTATATGCAATATCAAGCAAACAATAAAGCTATGTCTCCTACTTAAGTGCATAAAACACACCACCGTATCGGAATTGGGCATGTTTTGAATACGTGTGTGAGTGAGTGAGTGAGGATCACACGACCAGTTCCCTTCGCCGGGCGCGTCTTGCTTTATTTGTACAACAATACTTGGTTTGACATGTCCTGTCGTCGTTTATCAGCAGATGGTGTGCCAGTGTTGTGAACATGTGTTACAGTGGTTACTACAGTCAGAGGGATGTGTGTGCGTTGTAATGGGGTTGGGTTTGGTTGTAGTGGTTGGGCAGAGTGATATGATTCGCATAATGATCTCTTGCCGAAATGGTCGCTTGCTTATCTCTCTTCTCTCTTTCCTTTTTCGATCCTTGTATGCAACAAGACCATTATCCAAAAGTTGCTGCTGCCATCCAATATCTTTCCGAGCACGCTATTCCAGGCATCACAATCCTCGGTCACCACCACTCGGATCATTGCTACGGTCAAATACACCATTCAGCGCGTCAGGATCGGATCAATGTACGCTTCCAATATTATGGTCAAATCGTCGATGGTAAAGCACGTTCAATCCTTGACACCACCACCCCCCTCAAACAAGCTGAAACGGTTGTTGTATAGGCCAAGTGATATTCGATTCTAGCGACTATGCATTTGCACCCGATATTCTCTTTGATCCCAATGCACCCTTGATCTCGAGCGACGACGCAAGGCTCTTGCCTATCGCTTGGCATATTGGCGACTCTGCGTGTTTGCACGATTGGCTGCAATTTGTACGACAAAAGGTATGTGTGGTCAAGCAAAAGGATAACTGGAGCTGATGTGGATGCTGTTCATGCAGATTTTCGATATCCCTCCAGAGACCAATACACAGCAAGATACAACAAGCGATGACTTGATGGAAGTGGATGGTGAAAAGAAGACTTCGCACTTGGATGAGACGACATCGGCTTCAGTGGTTGTGAATGAGACGGAAGCCAAGACATCAACAGTGGCTGAAGATGCGGATATGGCTGTGGATTTACCAGAGGTAAGGCTGAGACGAAGGTATCATCCTTGGTCTCGATCTAAAAAGAATGCATTAGGTGATACCGTCACCATCACCACCTGAACCAGCACCCAAGGTAACTCGAAAGGCATTCATTGAGCATTGGGTGAAGGAAATGCCAAAGTAAGTTGTCACAAGGGGGTCTTGGAATCAAATGCTAAGACTTAGATATATATATAGCCATATCATTCGATACGATACCGATTCAATCGTGTTGTACCTCACAGTCAAGATACCACCATCAATATGGGAAGAAATGCAACCATATCATCGACAATCAGTGGATGCACTTGCTGGTTGCGCTGTCAAGATATCCAAACCGAGAGACACTGCGCCTTGCCTTGTACAATGTAAGTTCTATACCTTTAAATACAATTATGAACTAACGGGCTCATGTAGTGACCATGCCTGAACAATTTCCTCAAGTCATTCAAGTAACGTTAATATCAGCCATCAATGTCGATCCGCACCATGATGAAATATATTGGCCTGACCGGACTGGATTTGTGATTGATGATATGGATCCGACATTTACTGTGAAGCAGATGGATACACATATAAGGTATAAAGTGTGGCTGGTAATATTGGAGATATAAGGCTGATCAATGCTTTGCAACAGGCGGATATTAACGGAGGAGATTCCAATGTTTCACTCTGGGTTATTCCGTGATGAGGATACACAGGCAGTGGGAGTTAGATGATGACAACAAACGCATACACGCACACACGCACCCATATTACACATATACGTTTTATATGCAGTATATTACATTCTCTTGTACATAAAATTGATCATCAGACTTGCGATAAAAGGAAAGGTACTGGGATACAGTGGATCTTGACGAGGCAACAAACATGGAAACTCTCTTTTGGTGTGACACAGGATGTCGGGTATTGTGATCATTTTTGTGTGGTGCTCTGCTGTTGTTGTTGCTGCAGTCGGATGAATAGGGGAGCCGGACTGCTTCCGGATCATCTTCATTTTGTGGTTTGCATGATAAACGTTTTACCTTTGGGGGGCCGTGTTGGCCGATCTTGTTCCTTTATCCGGCACCTTATTCAACACAACGATTAAACATGGATACATTTATATACACACACAATTGCTCTTCCTGTCAATAGGGGGTGGGTGTAATCAACGTTTCAATGCAGCGACAGCTTTTAATAACGCTAAAAAATGATTCAGGGATGTTTGTGTACTCTAAAAATTTGAAATGATCGACTGACCTTATTGTTTGGCCCTTCGCCTTCTCAATTGGGCAATATGTATGCGAGGAAGGTGTGATCTGGGGAGTGTAGCACCATACATGCCAGATAATTGGTTTATGTTGTAGACTGTGAAAATCATCATTGCTCATGGAAACGGTGTGGTCTCTTGCTAAGACAGGTCAAGGCTGATGGAACGGACTTGGGGTCATTTAAAGCGGAGCAGGCTGTTCTCACACATTTTGACAGTAAGGAAAAATATTCATTGGCAAAAAGTGATGCGTGTTGCATATCGGAAAGCATTGGGAGAAACCTCCTCAAACTACCACGATCAATGTTTTCATCCCCATATTCTCCTTTTCAAAAAAGTATTAACATCCATGGTCTTCCCAAAAGTATGGAAGATGTCTCCCCCCCGGCATCGAGATGTCAGCTCAACATGCCGATCGAATTTCTGTGCAACTACAGAATCCTGGGTTTTGCCGAGAGAGAAAAGAGTCAAGTGCAAGAGAATGCAAGAGAGCGTGAAAAAAGAGAGTGCATCGGGGCGCTATTTTCCCGCTGCCACATGTGATTCATTTCGATCAGGGACCATTGAAGCAAATGCTTCACTTGTCATGTTTTCTTGTGCATCTTTCAAATGAGTGGTCAAGTTAATTAAGTCAATGTCGGGATGAAGGGACAGGGTTAACGGTAAAGAGCAAAGTATATGAATGATGATGTATTGGGCGATGATGCTGATGATGCTGATGCGGGGGGAGGGATTAGATATGTGTGTGGGTGTGTGTATTATATGTGTGTGCCCATATGCTGGGGGTGGGACAGGAGCGGACGAAGAACCAGACATTTCTTTTTTTGGCTCACCTCTCGTTTCTCTTTTTTTTTTTTCCTTCTCCAATTTTCCATTTTACAAAAACGCACACCTTTCACTTTCCTTTCACACACAAAACCTCACAACCATACATTGCACAGTCGCGTGTGCACTACACTTTTTGTTTTTATTATATATCCACCATGCGAACTTCGAGAGGTCTACGGATCACCTCCCTTATTGTCGCATTCCCGGTACTCCTCATCCTTAGTTCCCTCGTTCTTATTTGTGCGCTAGCTATTCAGACACAAGTCAAAGCTTGGGCCGCTCAACATCAACCCCAACTTCTCGATGTAGCTCAGCGTCCCATTTCCAGACTTGCAACATCCACAGCACTAGCACTTTCACCCAAACCATTCACTCGACGTTTTCGCTTAAAACATTTTCTTCCATCCACTGTTTGGTCATGGCTTGGTGTGCTCACCGTGTTTGCTCTGATCACAGTGCAAAAGGTAAAGCGGGTTTGGGGGTGAAGAGGAGATTACATATTGTGTAGCCGTCATGACTAATCTAGACCATTTGCTGCTAGTTGGACATTGTTTCCTGCAGCCAAAAGGCTTACGCTTTTATTACACCACCATCATCACCAACAATGGCACCTGTATCCACGACCTCAACGACATTGTCAGATGAAAATAGTGAACATGTTTCGTTGTCTGCATCATCGCCGTCATCAGCATCTTCTTCTTCCACCAAGCCATTGTCTTCAAAGCCACGGAAGAAAAAGTTGAGATCCAAGCAACATCAACAGCGAGTTTCAAAGCAACAACAACAACATTATCGTCATCATCAATCTGCAGCAGCTGCAGCTCCACCATCGCCACCTCCTTCACCTCCAGTGCGTCATGCATCTAAGCCTACAATGACGACCACGGCTGCACACAATGTACTTGAAGATACCAGCAGCAGCGAGGAAGAAGAATGGATCAATGTTGGCGATAAGAAAAAGAAGCAACGACAATCGCACAATGACCCTATTCATCATCATCATTCTTCATATGAACCTCCCAAGACGCCTGTTATGAGTGATGCTGATGAAGAAGAAGAAACCGAAACTGAACCTGAAGAAACACCAGTGGTTGTCCAGGAACAACAACAACAACAACAACCACAGGAACAGCAACCACAACAACAAACAAATGAGCAACAACCTGTCATTCGCAATTGGTATTCGCCATTCTCCACAGGGCTTGATCTGGATATCATGCCCGCACGTAACAAGGATCCATACCATCATCATCAACATCATCATTGGCGTGAAGATCCATTTTATCAGCATGCACCCTTGTTCGAACATCAACAAGCATTTTCTTTCTTTGATCGTCCTCATCATGCCATGAGAGTTTAATGCGGTTTTTTCGCTCTCACGTGTAGTGTGTGTGTTGTTCATTCTTCCCCGACTGCATTTCGTTGTTTATCATAGCAGCCAAGCCGCGTTTGTATTTTTCTTCCTGTACAGTGTTATATATCTTTTTTCCGTCCCATCACTTTCTTTTCTTTTTCTCTTGTAAAAACACATATAAACAATCCATCTCTACCTTTTATTTCCGAACATGGGAAATGTTTCAAGCAATTTGCATATGTTTTTGTGCGCATGTGCTACCCCACATGCAACACACAGTTTTGGGTTGATTAACTGGACTTGCCTTTTATTGATCGTTGGACAGGGTCTAAAGTTTGGTAGATCTCTTTTTGATATATATACAATGGCTTTTGTATTGTTCCACACAGTCATGGATTGTGTGGGATAAATAGCTCTTTGTAATTCATATGATATGATGGTGATGGTGATGACGGGTCAATGATAACCCAGCAGAACGTTGTCAAGAAATGATGGAGGGGAGGAGGAGGGGGAGCGGCATTGCCAAACATGGCGAAAAAGAAAAAGAACGCCAAGGATACACAAAAGATGTCCATGTCGGCGCCAAAATACAAAGGAAAACAACGAAATGCAAAATTAGGAGTTTGAGATATGTACAATTGAATGAGACCCCTAATCCTACCACACAATGACATTTAACAGGAGATACATGGATATGTGAGAGGGGATTAACCTATCTGAAACACAATGTATATATGCATTATATATAATCCAAGAGAATGGATGCACGATAAGGATGAAACTGTAATATGCCATTTCCAGACGACGGGAAAAGTATATCAAGAGGAGGAGGAGGAGAGAGAGAATGACTCTTTAGTAGTAGCTTGGTGGGGGTGAGAGTGAGTGAGTGAGTGAGAAATCCCGCTGACCATCATCGACACATCTTTCTTTTTTACGCTTTGGTATTTTCTCTTCTCTTGGTCTCCCCCCTTTCTTCATTCGCACTCATTCATCCCACTACAGCCATCCATGATCAACTATGAAGGCTTTTATGCTGTGGTGGTCGTGTGCCTTGTAATACTCGCTGCCATTGTTTGCTGTCTCGGCATTCGACTCTTCCGACGATCGGCACGAAAAGACGCTGTTGACAATGCCAACCTGATTCGACCCACACGACGAGCCGATGAATGGCAACCCCTTGATGGCATTACAGTTCCAATAGAAACACGAGAGGATTTACAACAAGTATTAGGTAACGTTTATTATAGAGAGAGTAGTGGGGATATATATATATACAACGAATGATATCATTAATGATGATGATGATATAGCCTGGCAGGGCAGGTTCCCACCTAAATCAAACGAATGGATCGACGTACCAGCTGAGCCACTTGTGCAAGAACGTGGTGTGGCTGCATGGACATTTGTTGAAAACGAACGTATGGCGGATACAGACGATGATTCGAATGCAGCAGTGATGGATAGGACCACAGTCGTCTTTTGTCAGGGCCAAGGATGTGTCTTGACGAATTTACCTCTTCCTCGACAAGAATTTGTATATTGGGAAGTCAAAGTGCTTCAACTCGATGATCAAGATCGTCTGGCTGTTGGCCTGGCAACAAAACCATATCCCGGATGGCGGTTACCAGGTATGCGGAAAGAGAGAGAGAGAGAGAGAGAGGATCGACAATGGGCTTCTATACTAAAGGTGAAATGGTAGGGTGGCACCGGCATTCAGTTGCATATCATTCACACACGGGTGCTGTTCATGCAAGTGATCCATTCATTGGTCGACCTTATGGCCCACCTTTCAAGGAAGGCGATGTTGTTGGCGTAGGCTACTTATCAAACACAAGCACTGTATTTTTCACACGTAATGGCAAGGTACATAGGAAATAGATGGGATGGTGGAGGATATGGATGCTGACATACATTTGTCTAGAATCTTGGCAAAGCATCCATAGGTTTTAAATTTCCTGTGTATCCAGCCATTGGTGCGGCAGGTCCTTGCCAAGTTGCTGTCAATTTTGGTCAACAAGAATTCCTATTTTCTCCTGGTAAGGAAGGACATTGGTTGATTGAAGGAGCCAAGGTGATTAACAGTGATGGAATATATTATTAGCCAACTTACGAGAAGCTGCGCTCGCACCTAAACAAGGCACTCTTCCTCCTCCACCAGCTTATGGTGATACACGTAATACCATTATGCTCTTTGGTGCATCCGAAATAGATGACGATTCTCAGCAAAACAACTCCCATCTCGATTATTCACAACAATCAGCACTTGCTGAACCCGCATCAGTCCCTCCACCTCGCTATACCTAATTGCCCTTTATTCACCACCCTCTCTCCATCCTCCCTCCCTCTTTCGCCATTGCATGTCATATCCTTTCAACCATGTATCTAAACCTTGCTCGACACTACATAGGCATTTACACATATTACAGCACTTAAAGACGTCTTGATGCGTTTAAATATCGGTACATTAAAAGAGTTCATGTTATATCAGTCGTTTCTTGTGTGGGATATGCTATATCATCAATAATACGCTGGGTACTGGTGGCAAAATGGTCATCCCTTGTGTTCTTGATTAGTTAAATGATGCATCATGCCAATTGGCATCATCACGTGTTTCAAGTAGTAACTATACAGTGAAATCCACAATTAAATGCAAATGTTGCTGGATACATACACGATGCTTCAATTATGACAATGTCGAATCGTTCATGAATGATTCAAGAATACCGAGCTTTTTTATGCTTATAGTCAATAAAGGGATACTGCATGATTATGCACACTTGACAACATCACCTGGATCGAATTCAACCAAATGCAGTCAGATGCTCATTTTGGAATTGGATGACAGCTTTGACACCTTCACTTTTGGCAAGTAGCACTAGTGAATCATAATAGTGGTATATATGTTTTGCTGCTCTCACTTGCACTTCCTTAAGCTTTTCATTAGATATGTTGCGCACCATGCCCTTTTACATCATTCTTGACAATCCTCCAGATCATATTATTTGATGTCCAAGGCAAGTTTTAATGATGCTAGTGTTCGTTGACAACTTTTTTTTATTGTGATGGATGTGTCTCATGACCCGTGTTTGTAGAGAGTCAACAAACCGGTGTGAGAAATTGAATTTGACTCATACTCGGATGGGGCTCTGTCTTTTGTAACACACCTCTTCTTCTTCCGCCTTAGTCATACATCCCTTCCCGCTTTGTATTATGGCAACTCCAAAGTCTATTCTTCACGGTGGTTATCACACTGCAGTGTCTCGCTCATGGCAAGCTGAACGCACGCTCAACAAGAGCATGCTCATGTACCCATTGTTCATTACCGATGATCCTGAAGCTTTTGAACCCATTTCCTCGTTACCCGACCAGCATCGTATTGGCATTAACAAGCTCAAGGACTTTATTGAACCTCTTTACAAGAAAGGTCTTCGTTCAGTGATCTTATTTGGTGTTCCACTCAAGGAGGGTGTTAAGGATGATACTGGATCCAAGGCTGACGACCCTGAAGGACCCACTATTTTGGCCGTCAAGTTGCTACGTTCCAATTTCCCTGAACTCTTTGTGGCATGTGATGTCTGTTTGTGCGAATATACTTCTCACGGTCACTGTGGTATTTTGCGCGAGGATGGTACACTCGAAAACACCAAGAGCATTCAAAGATTGGCCAATGTTGCGGTGGCCTATGCTAAGGCGGGTGCCCAATGTGTTGCTCCTTCGGATATGATGGATGGTCGTATTGGTGCTATCAAGCAAGGTCTTATGGATGCTGGTCTTGCCCACAAGGTGATGCTCATTTCATACGCAGCCAAATTTGCTGGTGCATTCTATGGTCCTTTCCGTGAAGCTGCCAATTCAGCTCCTGCCTTTGGTGATCGTCGCTGCTACCAATTGCCTCCCAATGCACGTGGTCTTGCTCGTCGTGCTATCAAGCGTGATATGGAAGAAGGATGTGATGCTATCATGGTCAAACCCGGTACTCCTTATCTTGATATGATCCGTGAAGCTGCCAACATTGCTGAAGATTATCCCATCGCCGTGTATCAAGTCTCCGGTGAATACGCCATGCTTTATCACAGTGCAAAGGCTGGTGTCTTTGATCTCAAGAGCGTTGTTCTCGAAACTATGACTGGATTCCTCAGAGCTGGTGCTACTCTCATCCTCACTTACTATACCCCTCATCTTTTGGATTGGTTGGATGAATAAGTGATCTACACATCAAGGAAGGGATCGTACCTGCATTCCCCTTAAAGTAGATGTTGTTGTATTCTTTGTATGTATGTATAAAAAGTTGATATTTTGAGGAATTGTAAGCGATATTATCATTGGGATCTGCTGACCACTTGTAATGTATGGGAATGGCATGCAGAGAGGAATTCATTGATGTTTATATGTTGGCATTGATGGTATTCACATGCAGCATGAAAGTTCTTATTATGTCAATCTAAGAAGCATACTAATGTTCATTACATAGAATTCATTTTATTTCTTTCGACACAATCTAAGAATGAATATAAAACAAAGAGGAATATTGCATAGGAGACAGACAATGGTGGACCAAGAGTCGAGTCGGAACAGGTACGATTTCATTGGCTACAGACCTCCGCAGGCTGTCGGTAAAATTCTGGGCAGTGGGCGAGCCATGGAACGTCCTCTTTCCCATCATGAAGGTAAGATACCCTATCAAGAGATATATGGAATAAGCGAGGAGAAACAATAGAGCATCAATGTGATTGAACAAGTGGGAATGGATGAATGATATCACTTGATGGATGGATGGATGGATTGCATGGGAATGATTTTGGATGAAGGATATCAATTACTCACATAACGCCATTGTGTTTTGTAGCTGAACATTGCCAACCCAGCCACTGGCTGTCAGAAGCTGTTCGAAATCGATGACGAACGCCGCGTGTAAGGAAGCATTTGCAAATAGCGTGTGAGGATTAGGATTACTCATTGTTGTGTATAGGCGCGTCTTTTATGACAAGCGCATGTCGCAGGAAGTTCCCGGTGACTCCATTGGCGATGAGTTCAAGGGCTATGTCTTCCGTATCACTGGCGGTAACGACAAGCAAGGTTTCCCTATGAAGCAAGGTGTACTTTTGCCCCACCGTGTGCGTCTTCTTTTGAGCAAGGGTCACTCCTGCTACCGTCCTCGCCGTACTGGTGAACGCAAGAGAAAGTCTGTTCGTGGCTGTATCGTTTCCAGCGATTTGTCTGTCCTTTCTCTCGTTGTTGTCAAGCAAGGTGAGCAAGACATTCCCGGCCTTACTGACAAGACCGTTCCCAAGCGTCTTGGTCCCAAGCGTGCTTCCAAGATCCGCAAGTTCTTCAACTTGAGCAAGGAGGATGATGTTCGCAAGTATGTCATTCGTCGTGAAGTTCAACCCAAGAACCCTGAAAAGAAGCCCTACACCAAGGCTCCCAAGATCCAACGTCTTGTCACTCCCGTCACCCTTCAACGTGAACGTCGCAGAAAGGCTCTTAAGCGCAGACGTAATGTTGCTGCCAAGGAAGCTGCTGCTGAGTACAAGCAACTTCTTGCCAAGCGCACCAAGCAGGCTAAGGAGGCCAAGCTTGAGCGTCGTCGCACCTCTTCCATGCAAAAGTCCAGCTCGGCTTAAGCTAATTGCTTTCAACCCTTTTTATACACACAACTTCTCTCCCAGTTATGTTTGTTCTTTGACATTAAACAAGAGAACGGGTTGCGTTGTTCAGTCTCTTTTTTATTTGGATGGTTTGGTAGTATTAGAGATGGGATGGGATGGATAGGGGGATTATAGTTAATTAAGAGTGCCACAAGTGCATTACATGATCGTAAAAGGAACAGGATGCTATGAAATCAGGATGTTGAAAAGACCAATCTGCACCATAAGCCATGGATTCATGATCGAGGAAACTGGTAGTGATTGTGTTGTTGTCGGCAGTATCAATAACAAAAGCACCTGCATGCATGGAAGCTGATAACAAGAGATTTGATTTCGTTGGATGCCATTTTAGACGCCAAATGCCACCTCCAGGTGTATGTGCTTCAGATAAAGGTATTCTCATGTTCCGAGTGTCCCAGATATGAATGTGCTCATCATAGCTGCCTGTGGCTACTCGATATTCTTCATGTGGTGAACATTGAATTGCTGTAACGCCCATTGAATAAGTACGTCGATTGGTAATTTGAGCCATTTGACCACCAGCACGTGTATCCCACACCTTGAGAGCTGCATCATCCGCACCAGAATATAGAATGTTGGTATCCCAATAGTTGAATGCAACAATCCAAGCTTCCAAATCATGCGCCATCCACTGCTGATCAACCATCCAATTCGATTCACTCGCACGCACAAGTGATAGCTGGCCATCCGAATGAGATGTTGCAACGGTGTAGCTATGCTCCACATCACGATGTACTCGACTCGCCCAATCCAATGATAAACATAAGATACTCGTGTCCTCGATAAGCTGGATTCGACTATCAGCCTCAAGCTTGCCATCCCATAATCCATAGAGCTGTAGCCCACCAATCGAATCAACTACACCAAGCACTTGCCGGTCGTCCACCAACGCGTGATTCCATTTCATATCCAAGATGGCTGCCGTCTCAAGCATTTGGACTTGCTGCAATGGCGTTCTTGATGTTGGATCGACATTGTACAAGTAGAGTCGACCTTTCCGACCATGCGTCTCATTGTCGCGTTCATTTTCTGCAAGCTGGTAGGTGCCAAGTGCAAGGTATTGTGCGTTGTCGGCAAAAGGACAAAACTCAGTTGAATCAGCACTGAAGATAGTATCGACAGATGCAATCGATTCTGCTTGACGTGTTGCTGTCATTTTGGTGTATCCGAAAAAAGACAAGAGAGGGAAAACAATTGACAACAAACTCGTGCGTGCGGTGTTTATCTGATGATTGATGGTGGTGATGGGGTCTAAAGGCTATTTTACAAGAATGGATAATACAAATACAAATATGACATATTTAAAGCACCTTGGCTTCGGTCTTGAGCTTATCAAGCAATTCATCCACGCTCTCCACCTTACGACCACCTTGACGCTTAGCAGGTTCTTCCACCTTGAGAGTTTGCAAACGAGGAGAAATATCAACACCAAGGTCTTCAGGAGTCAACTTGACAAGAGGCTTCTTCTTGGCCTTCATAATGTTAGGCAACGAGGCATAGCGAGGCTCATTCAATCTATATATAATAAATATATCAGTTATCCCATTGAAACACTTTGTATCCATAGTTACCGTAAATCAGTGGTAACAACAGCTGGCATCTTGGTTGACACGGTCTCCAAACCACCATCAATCTCACGAGTCACCTTGAGAGCCTGGTTTTCGATCTCGACCTTGGAAGCAAAAGTAGCCTATAGAGTGTGTATACGCTTTAGTCTCATGTACATATCCTCCTCATCCTCCTCATATGCCCATTTACCTGGGGCCAATTCAAAAGACCTGCCAACATTTGACCAGTTTGGTTGCTATCATCATCAATGGCTTGCTTGCCGAGAATAAAGAGATCAGGCTTGTTTTCCTCCTTGTTGGCAACGGCTTGAAGCAACTTGGCTACTGCCAATGGCTGCAAAGTGCTATCATCCTTGATCTCAACGTGAACTGCACGGTCAGCACCCATAGCAAGGGCCGTACGCAAAGTCTCTTGTGCCTTGGTAGTGCCACAGGACACTGCAACAACTTCAGTCTTGGGCTGCTTCTCTTTGATACGGACAGCTTCCTCCACAGCAATCTCGTCAAAAGGATTCATACTATGCTTGACGCTACGATCGACATCGGTCTTGGCTGGATTCACTCGAACCTTGACAGCTTAAAGTGTGTCAATGCCGTGTTGTAATGCCATTGGGAATAAAGTTTACCAAAGTCAATGACGCGTTTGACAGGTACAAAGATACGCAAAGGGTTGGACATGTTTGGAAAGAGGGAAGAATGATTCACGCCCACACGACCTGAGATCCATTTATGGGGGTCGGCCCTGTCATCATCAGCTGCTGAAAGCCTATTAGAAACAAGCATCATTGTTCACCCGGTTCCGATAGTGATGCGTCACACACACACTAGAACACTCCTCAATATAATATACCATTCGATTAATTACATGATGAGCACCTTTATTGTTATCTCAAAAGCTCGTTCGATATAAACATGTTGGATGGATGGAGGGGATGGAGGGGATAAGATATGTAATGGATCGTTATATTTACGCAGCCTGCACCTTTTCAATAAGAGAATTTACGACACTGGGGTCAGCGAGAGTAGAGGTGTCACCAAGTGAATCAGCTTCATTGTTGACAATCTTGCGCAAAATACGACGCATAATCTTGCCAGAACGTGTCTTGGGCACATCAGCAACGATATAAATACGCTTGGGGGTAGCGAAAGGACCAATCACCTTGCGTACTTGCAAGACAAGTTCCTTATCAAGGCCTTCGGATGCATCCACATTGGGCTTAAGTGTACAGAAAGCATGAATACTTTGACCAGTCAATTCATCGCTACCACCCACAACAGCTGCTTCAGCAACAGCATGGTGCAAAATCAATGCAGATTCAATTTCGGCAGTCGACAAACGATGACCCGATACGTTGATGACATCTAAAAAACCACACCCCATTAATGAATGAAAACCTTTTTCCTCATCCCTCCTTACCATCCACACGACCACGGATCCAAATGTAGCCATCCTTGTCACGGGTAGCACCATCGCCAGTGAAATAGTAACCCTTGTAAGGATACAAGTAGGTATCGAGGTAACGGTGATGGTTGTTGTACACAGTACGTGCCATAGATGGCCAAGGTTGAGCAATTGCAAGGACACCAGTGACATCATTACCCTTGAGCTCTTCACCAGAAACGGGATCAAGAATGGCAGGCTTGACACCAAAGAAGGGGAAAGTAGCTGAACCAGGCTTCATTGCAGTGACACCAGGCAAAGGAGTGATAATAATGGAGCCATTCTCAGTTTGCCAATACGTATCAACCACAGCACATTGACCCTTGCCGACTTGCTCATAGTACCATTCCCAAGCTTCTGGATTAATAGGCTCACCAACGGAGCCAATCACACGCAACGACGACAAATCATAGCCTTCAAGCCACTTGTCACCAAGACGTCTCAAGGCACGAATAGCAGTAGGGGCAGTGTAGAATTGAGTGATCTTGTGTTTTTGGACCACTTGCCAGAAACGTGATGGATCGGGATAAGTGGGAGTGGATTCGAAAAGCAAAGTAGTAGCACCATTGAGCAATGGACCATACACAATGTAAGTATGACCAGTGATCCATCCAATATCAGCCATGCATGCGTGAATGTCACCAGCTTCAGGGTGATAATCAAAAATGTACTTTACAGAAGCACAAGCACCCAAACAATAGCCACCAGTAGTGTGCATCACACCCTTTGGCGTACCAGTAGATCCGGATGTGTAGAGCAAAAACATGCCATCTTCAGCATTGACACTGACGGGTGGGCAGTAAGGGCGTGCCTTGGCAGTCTCTTCATGCCACCATTTATCGCGACCTGCAGTCCAGGGGATTTCAGATCCGGTACGACGGCACACGAGCACGTGATCGACACAGGGGCTTTCTTTGACGGCTGCATCAACAATGCGCTTGGTTGCAATGTTTTTACCACCACGACGACCTTCGTCAGCAGTAAGCACAACACGAGCACCACAATCCAAAATACGGTCTCGGAGCGAGTCGGATGAAAAGCCAGCAAACACCACTGAATGCAATGCACCAATGCGGACACATGCAAGCATGGCATAAACAGCTTCAGGAATCATGGGCATGTAAATACAAACATTGTCTCCCTTGCGAACATCCAATGACTTTAAGACATTAGCCAAACGAGATACTTCTTGTAAAAGTTGACGGTAGGTGATCTTGACAACATTCTCAGGCTCATCACCTTCGTGGATAATAGCCACCTATTAAACGCGTGAAAAGAGTTTGGTGAGCAAAGGCACAGCCACATAGGAACACCACCTTTTTTATTCCTTATCATCATCCCTTACCTTGTCTGGAGTAGCAAGTGCATGACGATCCACGCAGTTATAACAAGCATTTAACTCGCCATCGGGGAACCATGCAACATCACCCTCGGCAAATCCACCTGTGCGTACAGTGTTGAAAGGCTTGGACCAATCCAAGATATCGCGTGCCAACTATAAAAGACGCGTGTAATGTTGTCCATGAGTCATCCTTGTTGTATGCAACCTTTTTTTTCTTCATAACGATAGTTACGTTGCCAAAGAAAGTATCAGGGTCATTCACACTTTGTTCCCAAAGCTTCTTGTACTCATCAAAACCAACAATATGAGGTTTGGGAAGGTCACCATTCAATAGACGCTTGGGGACTTGAAACACGGGATCAGCTTGCTCAGTGGCAGTCATTTTTAAAAGTGGGTAAAAAAAAGAAAAGCGATAGGGAAAAGAAGAGAAAAAAATCAAGACGGCTGAAGAATCGGGTTTAATATATATACACGTCGGCTGAGAGTAAGAGGGGCTCGTGTGGTGATGGGGGGTGTACGACAACCACGATGACCAAAGCACACTTTTAGAGGCGCGTGAATAAGGTTGCTGCATAAAAAGTGTGTGGCACCCCAAAACTTACCATTGCGCCCAATGTCTCACACAATCCTCCTTTTTTTGATGTGGCCGACGGGTATTTGCGGAACACAGAGTGTGCATCTCATCTTGTGTGTATAATTGAGGGTTGCCATGCAACCACATCACCTAGCAATGTCACTTACTACTCATGTCTATTGTTTTTCTGCCACATTGATCATGGAGAATGATTGATTACGTTATCGAACATCTGCAAGTGAAAAAGAATGTTTCTTATTTCTCCATGTTCTCACGTCGAAACCAGACCACTCGCGTGGTTTGAGCCCTGAAAAGGGAATCATCAACCATTGGTGTCCTTTTATTCACACACACACGCATGCCACATTACATATCCACATACGAATACGTAAAGCATCTTGAATCACACCACAGCGCTGTATTTGAATCGAAGAGAAAAGGAGACATGTTTCTGCGGTGATACGTACAACAAGTCCGTCTTCCCCACAAAAAATTCATGGGAAAGCCTCTTTTTGTGTCACCTGGTTGAGTTGCAGGTACACACATCAATGGCTTGTAACTATTTGCACATCGATCGTCATTTTCATTTCTCGCTCAATGCTGCTTGCTGCTGCTGTTGCTGCTCTCGTTCTATTTGACATGGTGGGCTGAATTAAGCTTTCTTTGACTGCTGCATGTATTGGATGAATATACGTATGGCTGCATTAAATCCTATCAGCAACATAATATCCGTTATGGTAATGGGTGTGTGAAAAACAAAGGCCAAAAGGTGTGACCCGAGGTTGATAACCCCCATGATTTTTTTAAAGGCAGTAATGAGATGCCGGCAAGATACGAAAGAAAAAAAGCAACATGTTGGTAAAAGAAGTAGCTCCAAACGCTAATCAAACCACCAAAAACCGCCCTTTTATATCTTTCTAGATCCTGTTTGCATGATCAAGTACGCTTATGTAGATGCATCCGCGGCCGTGCATCCACGTTTGGTTTCGCTGCCAAAAGTCGGGGCCAAGCACCATTGTATGTCACACCAGCATGGTCTTGCACTACAGTCTGAGCCCAGCACAAGATAGGAACATGTTGTACTATTATAGTCAACTAGGGGAAGATAACATTTATCGTATTCAAAAAGAACGTGCAATGAATGTGTAATAAGTGGATCCTGTTGAGCTCATCAGGTCGCCCTTATGATCCTCCCCAACAACAACGCTCGTTCTACAAAGAGTAACAAGAAGCAACATTTTGGATCATGCCCGTTTTCCCCTCCACATTTATTCTCATGCTCTATCCTTGTTCGTATAGCATAACGGTATCCAAAATCCTGATCTTCATGTGGTAGGCTAAGCATCACCTTGCTTGATCCAAAACATGAAAGCATATGCACATGTCTACCGAAACCACGGCGTGATAGCAATATCACAAGGCAATCACCACACAACCTTCACCATTCCTCTCATCCCTGTTCCCATCGTCACGTGCCTTAAGCTTGTACAGCAAATGATGAAGCAATGTAGCGAGAACGATCCTTTTTTTATCATCCAATATCCCGTAATTATGAACTAGCTATCCTTGTGCTGATAATGCAAGCTACATATCCACCAGCGAAGACCACTGGCAGACTTGTTGTTCATAATCCCAACCGACATCGATGAACCAGCAGCTTCCTCCCTCCTGTAACTCCTTCAACTTAGATGTTTGACGGATGAGCCATGACCCTAGACTTTTCAATCATCTTGACGTTGTTGTTTCGTTTGAAAACGATCCTCAATAAGCAGTAGAAGACGCGGAGACCATGGAGCTATGGGATACAACAATAGTAAAACTGGCTGAAACAACAAGATAGCCCTCCACACGCTATAATAGATCGAGACACACATATCAATAAAGCTTGCTGCTGCTATCAGATCCTACTGCTACCTTGAATGACGAGTAAATGGAGTCTCCAGGGACAATGTAAGAGCGGATCTTGTGTAGGCGATCAGGGGCGCTTCAAGGCGACAATGGGTCCTGCCAATCTTTGCAACACAAAGTCGTTTGGGCACTCAACGTGGTGGTTCGCATGGATTGTTGTGTTGTAACTGAAGCGTTCATTGAGTGTTGGGATGGGTTGTCATGTCAAAAGGTAAAGAGTAGAAGTTGGATGTCAAAGCTGGGATTTCTTTATTCTCGCACAGATGATGCATAAGAATCCACGCGTTTCATGCAACAACAGCTTTGCACCCAGCTGCCATATCGCAAGCTATCTACGCAACTGCGCCAAGTTTTCTCTTTTACACTTTTCTTTCTCTCAACAAGCGATTGACAGGTATCTTGCCATCTGAACTCTTGTATGCTTGCCCTTATGCTGCCTCTCTGTACTGCCACTGCCCTTTCAGTTATGTTAGACCGGTGGATTCACAGTATAGTTAGCCGGCCGTAGACCGACATACATGTTCCTTGCGGCTGCCAATCTTCGTGTTGGTATGTCCCGAGGATTTGGTTCAATGGCCACCTTTGCATGGCTTCGGATGTGTTTATCAGCCTTATTGACAGGGTAATAACATAGTCAAGGATATCGATATTACTCTCACCTCTCTCTCTAGTGCAATAGGTTTGTCGTATTCAAGTACCGATACACAAGGACACGGTGTCTTAACGACCAAGCTTATCCCCATCCCACCAAGAGGACAGTACTAGCAATTTTTCCACACACATCCACAAGATCCCTATCATCAGCTCTGCCCACCACATCCTCTTGTAAATCATATCTTCCCACATCTCCATGATGCTCCCCACGCGGACAAGTTCTATACATAATCATGGCCTTTTCTGAATATCATTTGGCATATGCGATAAATGCTTGTTTTAGATGATACAATAAAAACCACGCTATCTTTGTTGTTCTTCTTGTATGTTGACAAATATTATATGATGAAGAAGTTGCCATAACCAATCCAGCGTCGTATTGGTGATGATTATGCTATGATATTGTCACCTCAATTAAATGCGGTTGATGCCAATACTTTAACACAAAAAAGTGTTCCTTCGAGCTTTAGAATCAGCGTCCTTGTTTTAAAATGATCCTTAACCCACCCATATTTGCCGTAGTATTACTGAATGATTGTTTCACACGATTTATGCAAAGTACTGTAAGCATGGTACAAAATGGAATCATATTTACAAGCAAGATGAAAGGGTAAACTATACAGTGCCGATTGAATGGCACGAGCAAGCATTAGGGACGAACTCGCCTGGGTTGGCAACAACCTTGGGTTGAGTGTGGCAGTTTACTGTCCTTCGGAACGCTTTGCAAGCTCTACCATTTAGAGGTTGATGATCAAATCGTAAGATGGAAAGTGATAGTGTGCCATGTGTAGCCTAGAGGAAACAGAACTCTGAGGATGCATGTATGTCGTCAGGTGTATGGGAAGGTGATGTTGCATGTTACAAGCGAGAATCAAATTTATGCATAAGCAAAGCAATTTGTGGAGAGTATATGTACATGGGGAGTGAATAGTGGTGGATATAGATCATGATCAACGGCAAAGAGAAAGATTATTCAGGTTCTGGCGTGTAATGAGCTCGTAGCGTGTCCTGTTTGCGCACACTAATCGCCACGGTATGCTCCTTGATGAGTTGTTCAGTCAAGGCATCTTGCTCTTCTATCATATCCTAGTTGATGTATAAGTGATTGTGTCCTCTTTGGTATGCTTGCGTTACCTTCAACGTAAAAATAAGCTCGAAAGCTTGATGCCAGTAATCCCTTTCGGGCCACCGGCGCGGAATAAGGGTCGTGCGCTCCCACACGCATGCCCAGCGATGATCGTCCACAATGCAGGTCGAAAGCAAGGTTAACTCATATCCAACAAGTTGCAGAGCAAAAAACTTCGCATGCACTTATGTCACCTACAAAGGTGTCCCAATTTCCCATCAGACTGAGGTTGCCTTTTACCTATAAATGATAGGTTTACCTACAAAGGATCCATCAAGGAACACAGCCAAGTGTCATCAGACACCAATGATCAATGAAGTGAGCTACATAGATGAAAGCATGAGTACTCTCATTTTGGGGATCGAATAAAGACCATCCTTGAGACTTACCAAAGGCCATTGATTGATGATGGTATGCATACAAGAAGAAAGAAAGGGTGTGTAATAGTGTTGGTGACAACAGCCTTGTTTATATGTGAGTGGGCGTGGGAATTGTTGTCTGATGGATTGATTCTGATAAAGTGGTCAAGCGCCTTGGGAGTGGCGAATCGAAGTGATGAAAATCAACAGCTGATGCACAATCCACCTGCGGCTTGAAAGGTGATTTTTTGTATATAGGTGACATAAGTATGTCCTAGGAAAATGGGACAAGGTTACTCAAACACCATGGCTCTTCAATCCCAAATCCATTCCATCAAGATTGATCATGTACTTTGCAACAATTAGGGTGGTGTCATGGTATTTTCAATAGACGAAGATTCATCCAACATTGAACCGCTCAATAATAATGAAGCCTACAAGATCCGCACAGGTTGTCGTTTTTCCTTTCTTAGGATCCCCATAGAAACCGCCAATCCAACTAGATAAGATCCAGTGCTGTGACCCAATAAACCAACGTCTTTATTTCTTTATACATGAATCAACACACATGAGATAATTTTCTCTTGGAACACCCTTTTTCTTTTTATTTTGTAAAGAGGACGACTCTATTCTTCATGGAAATCCGCCTTGTGACCTGCATAGGGCGCGCCTTAAAACTCTGACCATCCTGTATATGTCGAAAACAAGGATGATGATATGGGTGTATATGTGGAATCATTTGCTTCGGTTGAACTTGAGCATTAGCAGATCGCCCACCTCGCTTATGATGTCCAGAGCTCGCTCTGCATGAAGAATACCATGTTAGGTTTCATGTTTGCTTTTCCTCTCTTCTACTTGTTATCCTACCTATATCCTCCCTGGTATGAGAAGCTGATACGCAAAATCTTGCTCTTGATGATATGATGGATGTTGCAGGATAACCAACGACAACGATAGCAACACCTCGCTTGAGTAATTCTCGAGAGAAGGCACTAGACAATGAAATGATTCAGCTTGATATCCTCCGATACCTGAATGCATATCGTACTTACGCAATCTTGGCAGGATTGAATAACAATAGCGGTATCACAGGACTTCCATGGTCACCATACACAATGAATCCCATTTCTCGTAACCGACGAGCAAAATAAAGCGCATTGTCTGATAGCTGACGTATACGCCATCGGCCTTCCTCATGACCACTATGTAGATAAAGTGATTAGAAGTCTTCCCAATGCTATATAGAAAACCTCCTTACCATATCAATCGCATGCTTGTCATCACCTGCTGAATCACCGGGACCGGCATCGCTTCTGCATATACATAGGCATGGTTCGTTGTATGGAGATAATCAATGACGGGCTTGCTTGCAGCAATATATCCACCGGCAGCACCAAAGGATTTTGTAAATGTACCCATTAGGATATCCACGTTGGCTGGATCGACGCCATAAAAATCACATACGCCGCCACCATGTTCACCCAAAGCACCAATGGAATGGGCTTCATCGACATAGAGATAAAACTTGAATTGCTCCTTGAGCCGTATCAGCTCCGGTAAGTTGACGATGGTGCCTTCCATTGAATATAAGCCCTCCACAACGACCCAGATCTTTTTCCAAGGGCGATGTGTTCGTGGTTGGCCTTGAGATATCACTTCACGCAACAGCTGTTGTAGATCTTGCATGCTGTTGTGCTTGAACACCCTTACAGATGCGCCTGAGAGACGTGCACCAAAGACAATGGATGAATGATTGAGCTCATCTGAGATGATTAATGATCCCTATGCCATTTAAAATGAGAATCTTGTATTCGTATGCTGATATATGTACACCCGTACCTTGCCCACAAGTGCAGGTAGCGTTGTGGAATTGGTTGCAAAACCCATACTGACAACCATAGCTGCCTCTTTTCCAACAAAGCGAGCCACCAATCTTTCCAGTTGCACTAGCAATTCAGTTGTACCGGCTTCTGCTCGAGGACTCGCTGATACCAGGCCTGACGCAAGTGTTTGTTCATGCACTGCATCAGCGCACGGACCTTGATTTTGTGCAAATCCAAGATAGTTGTACGATCCAAAGTTCAGATTCTCCTTCACGCTGCCGATCAATTGGAATGTATGATTGAAATCCTTGGTCTCACGCTCTAGCAAATGCACCGTACGTGAAGCAACACCAGTGATGGGTCGATTCCAACAATCCCTTCCATGACTCTGTATTAGCTATCACTCTTTTCCTCTTTCACCATGACGGGTGGTGGGTGCTTACCGTATCCGCATATAGAGACGTCTTGTGTAGAATGAATCGAAATCGGAAACGATCGGTGCATATCCCTAATATTACCATGGCGTCAATATGTATACGTCGAGGATAATTGAGGACACACACATACCTCTGACACTTTGAGATGCTGGTATTCTTTGTGCTTGAATGTCTTGCCCATAGTATCACGCAAATGACCAAGAAGGATCAAAACAAACCAATTGAGATAAGTGGATATGAGGATCAATAGCGGGGCTGATTCCATCTTATGAGCAAGGTCATCATATTCTCGTTTGGGTTGCCGTTGTGCTGTCCATCGTAAACGAGGTGGGAGTACGGGTGATGTGATTGATTTCGGTGATGACTGATTTACAACGGAGGGTCGTGACAAGAAATGCGTTGGTGCCAAACTCAAGACGAGATCACCCGATGATCGTAAAGGTATTGATGAGACGAGTGATGTGATAGCTGGAGCGCTGCTTATGGTATGTGATCGTTTGCCTTTGCCCATTATTTGTTGTTGCGCTAAAGTGTAAAAAAAGGGAAGATTCAATAAGCTGTATTTCACATTTTGATGATACTCTGGATTTTCTCACCTCGGGCAAATATGGGTTTGACCATTACCACCCTGTGTAAACCCATGCTCTCCTCCATCTACATATCCATGTTCTCCTTGTCCCAAATGCCACATAACTCCCAATCATGATTTGCTGTTGCGTCATGGATCTTTGAAAAAGCAATATATTGGCAGAGATACATCGATCAAAAACAAGCTACCAGCGCCCTAATGCTCCCCTTCTCCGGATCCAACAAGACCGACATTGGATGATGATGATGATGATGGATCTTCTTGTCGCTTGGATGCTGCTGCCATAGCCTTGGCATATTTCAATCCACAAGCATTGCAAAGTTCCTTTGGGCCGTTGGGACCACGTCTCCATTCAGGTGAATCCTTCCGATGACAATGCGCACAAATCTTTGGATTCTCCTCAGTTGTTGATGCTGCTACCTTCTTTTTCCTCTGTGATAAAGAGAATGTGAGGTGATTGTCATTGGCATACACGTTCATACGCCATCATATTACCTTTTTATCATTGTTGCCTGATTCAAGTTCCTCAATCTCAGCACGTAGCTTAGCATTGGCCTGTTCAAGTTGATGCATTTCATATTGCCAACTGGTACTTCGAACGGTCTCCAACTCTGCAAAGAGATTTCCTTCTCCTGTCACTTGATCACCGCCACCACCTCCACCACCTCGTTTGGTATTATCATCGCTATTGGCCAATCGCATCTGCACCAGTGCAAAATCAGCTTTGCCTACGCCAGAAGAAACATTGCCAGGGTAAAATGTGGAGACAACTTGGATGTATTGGCCACGGGTATTGCGTATGGTGTGTGTCAGGTTCACAATTTCACATCGGCTCACCAAGCCTAATGCACGTGAAATATCGGGAATATTGCTGTCACCAGCATAGCGGAACACGCTGGATCCTTGAAGCGATTTGGGTGTATATCCAAGTACGGTTTCCACTGGTTTGGTCACTCGCAAGAAAAGACCTTCCAAAGACATTTTGCACCAAAACTCAGACGTCAATGGATCAGCAGCAATGGCTTCGGGTATGGCAGAGGCATTGGCGTTGGAAACTTCTTTGCGATCAAGATGGTAAACGGAACGCTCACGACCCGCCAAAATCAAACACTTGCGGCCCTTGTTGACATCCATGTGAATCTTGCCTTTGCATTCGAACCACATGTAGCCAGAGTACTTGCGTCGTACACGGTATAAAAGACTGACCATCTTGTTTTGATCGCCCGTGGATACAGCATCCTTGATATCACGCATCACCGGTACAATGTCGGATGGATGGCATATTGAACCAAGCGAATGACCCACCAATTCTTCAGGATCATATTCAAGCAACTTGGAGCACGATCGAGATGAATACAAAAAGAAGCCCTTGAGTGATAATACATGGATGAAATCACGCGATTGATCCAATAAAAGTCGATTCCATTCTTGTTGTACTTGCTGCTCATTGTCGCCTGTGCATGCAATCAAACGTAAAATCTCGGGCCGTGCAATGGAAGTGATAGGGGCGGTGCTTGGTAACTCGTAAAAATATTCATCCACAGGATCCGTAGCGACTCCTAAATGTACGTGTTAGTGACGATCATGATGTCATCGTTTGCTCATGGTTTCTTCTTCTCACCTTGTGAAGGGATATAGGGTGGGATGTTGATTTGCTGATAATTGATCATGTAGGTGTTGTCTAAACCAAAAAGCAAATCAGCCATGGAAATTGGCAAGAGATGTATTATCCATCCCCACACCACTTACTTTTCATCTTTTCAAGAATAGCATTGGGCTGCTCGACCAAGTCAATCTGGAGACCCACAAAGAATGCCGTTTCATTGTTATCATCTGGGACCGGGATCACCGTGACTAAATTGACGAATGGCTTTCAAGGATGGATTAGCAATGATGATGATTGGCTCATTGTGCTTCTGCATAATCAATACCTGGCCACCCTTTTTATAGTTGATAATACTCGCTTGATGCTCTTTGGCTTGTAAGAGGTATGACTTTAGATGGTACACTGCAAGGTTATCCGTATGTTGACGCCTTGATCCCTCGGTGACCAAACCATCCGGTGCTTGAAGAAAACGACAATTGCGACCCAAGATCTCTTCACTTTTGTAGCCTGTCAATGTTTCAAAGTTGGGCGAGCAGTAGACGATAGGGCAATCAAATTGTCGAGCATCGGTGACAAGAAACGAACATGACATGTCAATAGGTCCAAGGTTGATAAGTGGGTTGGGTCTATCCTATGCAGTGAGTTCCATGTCTCCTAATATGCAAACTTGCTCCTGCATTACCTGTTGACGACTCGAGAAAGGATACCAATCATGTCAAAACCAGAGCTTGAATACACACCCGTCAATGCACCACCACTCGTGGACGTTGATAAGGGTAAGGCCGATGTAGTAGTTGCAGGAGGTGCCGTCGCTTGAGGAGCCACAACATTGAATGTCGGATCAGAGGACTCGGCATCCAGAATACCGGCAAACGGATCCATAGCAGCTGTCAAGTCGGTCATGGGAACAGCGCCACCACCACTAGCGAGTTGCAATTCATCGTCGTCACTATCTTGCATGAGGTCGAAGGGTTCTTGCTGAGATGTCATTGGCTTGAAAGAAAAGTGAGTGAGTGAGAGAAAGAGAGAAAGAGAGTGAGAATATGGTACTCATGCTCTTGACAAGTCGCACCCAAAAACGGTATACGCGTACCAATCTGGTGGTTCCATATCCCCTTGTACTTTTTCGGCACTTTCGATGTTTCAAGGCAGTAGTAATGGTGATCCATGCTGTTGATAGGCAAGCATCTCTGTAATCGCAGCTAAATCATGAAAGATGGCTATCATCCGTAGTTCCATATTTGCTTGTAAATAGCATGCTTCCTTCAGCAACAAGTGCAAAAGGCTATCTCTGTCTACTACTGCTAGAATTATAGTATCCCTTCTTGCCGCAATCACAATAATGCATTAAAGATACATAACCGAAATAGAACTTGTTCTTCAATTTGTTGTTGTCCATTTCTATATACTATGAAACATTTCCTCTTCATCCTAGGCAAGAGTAGAGCTTGCACTTTTCCCCAGCGAATCCAGAGTTGTACAATGAATCGAATCGGAAATTCACGAAATGGGAGCGATGTCATTGCTGCGATGGATGATCGCTATTCCAAAATTCACTGTCACTGCGCAGCATAACGCGACATTGCTGTAAATGAATTGCTTGACAATTGTTGCTATGGATACGGGTCTTTATCATGTCCAAGCAGGTGCATTTTCCAAACACGTTCAAAAATGATATGCGCCAGAAACTCTCTCTTCCATGTAAGTATACTATTTAGCATTCGTAAAGTTGCTGCTTACACCGTTCTTTCCAGCCTTCTTTGAAATGGAACCTTGCGATTGGAATGTCATTTCGTATTTGACTCAGCTTGTGCAAAAGAACCCAGCTATCAACACCCGCAGCGGAAATAAGGCCCTAGCCGATGATATTGCGCAAATGCGTAACCATGTTGTTCCTGGAACCGCAGCAGATTCAATGTTAAGGCAAATGGACGCCTCCTTAAAGGTAAAGAAGTATAGGAAAGCTAAGAGTAACGAGACATACTCAAACACCTCTGTTCATGAATAGACCAAAAATGGCAAAAAGGCTATCGCAGAGTTCTGGAGCGTATCACGTGACATTGCCTCGAGCTCCATCCACTACACAACCCAAACGGTAAAACCCACCTATTCCTCAAATCCGTCTATCAATCGATGTACTAATTATATATGGGAGTTTAGTGCCGATTACAAGGGCATATGTCCGAAGAAGTCGTAGATAGGATAGAAACTCGACGAAAGCGACAGCGAACGCAGGAGGCAGTTTCTACCGAAGACCCTGAGGACGACGACGACGACGATAATAATGATGAAGCGGATGATGATGGGCATGGAGCCGTTGACAATGACATTTGCTTAGCGTGGAAAAAGTTATTGAAGGATTTACAAGGTGCTGTCGCTTTACCGCCGTTAAGGTAAGCATACCATTGTAGTAACCAAAATTGGTGTTATTAATCACTTAATCATTCTAGCCCGGAATGTCATGATATCATTTGGTGCGGAAAAGAAGTGCACAGGCGTCCATTATATCCTGCAAACATGTATACCCAGCTCAACGGTGAAATTTGCAGCGTTGAAAGACAAGTTGTTAGTCCTAGCCTTAGAGAACCTGTATCAGTGGCAGTGGATGCGGTAAGTTGAAGAGGCTTGAAACTGCTAAGGGCTGCGATAACCTGATTCCATAATAGCCAAACAACCAAGCATTTTCAGACGCGATCCACGGGATTAGGAGTTGCGCGACGAGCCACGTTGCTGAGAGAGCCCTTACAGTAAGCGTGCTCGATGTTTTGTAAGTTGCATCAATGCTTTTTGGCTTTGTCGGATCGAATTAATTAATTAATAATTGGCCTTATAGTTCTGAACTTTTTGAAGGAGCTGGGGAAACAATATCATCTTCTGAAGGATGTCTACGCTTCTATGTTGTTGATCCGATTATCCAAGCATGCAACAAATTTGTGAAGCAAAATGGGCACAACGTCACTTTCTACCCGGGCGAGATTGAATTGAAGGCCATGACAACCCAGCTTAAAGGCCAAGGAATCACAGACGGGCGTTTAAAGTACAATGCAGACGGAACAATAATGATGAACGGTATCGGAGCAGAGGTGTTGCTATCAGAGGTGTCATCGGCTTTCGGGGAGAATGACAAAGGCAAAACCAGCTTTGACCATTTAAAGCCATGTTTGGTTTATTGGCAATCCTGCGCACTCTCGCTTGCCAATATAAGCATGCCGAGTTCAACACGTTCAAGAACCTGAAGGTGCACTTCGTCCACACACACAGTAAGTAAAATTAAAGGTCGTTTTCTTTTTTTATATATTAGCTAACCTTAGCATCACGTGAATAGATCGAGCGATACGACATTGGACAATGTTTACTCCTTCTCCTGGCTTGTACGTGATGAATAAGGAGCAAAAAGTGGAAGTAGAGGCAAACTTTGATAAAAAAGGGAGCGAAGTTGTCCCGGTTGTCAACTTTGCACTCACATTGGCAGGATGTATATCTTTGATCTCCCTGTTATATGTATTCGGGTTACTAACATGTAGCATGATGCATAGACATCCATTGTACAAAGCATGGATACCTTAGCAACTCTGGACCAGGAGCACAAGGATGTTGTGCACAAAACTCGCTTTGACATCGATCCTACAAGAAGCTCCTTACTCGACCACATTCAGCCACGGATCGTTCGTCTTAATGAAAGTAAACACACCCACGAAGTATCTGACGATGGCCCAAAAAGCCCCATATATGTTGCTGTGATGTACACAATCAGAATTGGGATCCCGCAAAATACAAAACTGGAGCGGCGAGCGGAAAATCGCTTGGCTTACTTTTTTTCCTTCCTTTGTTGACCCACTTTTTGCGCAGCAATTGCAACCTCTTGAAGGCCTTTTAAGATACGTCCAAGGTAATCGTGCAAGAAAAACGCAAAAGTCATGTACACATGAACCCTGCCCTTCGTCGGAGAAATTCACCGGCTGCCTTGATGAGCATTGGCTTGTCTCCAGCTGGGAGTGGGAGCCGTACTGGCCTTTGTGGGATGATGACACGGTTGAACCCTGCCCTTCGCCGGAGAAATTCACTGGCTGCCTTGACGACTATGATTCCGTAGTTGTCTCCAGCTGGGAGTGGGAAGTTGTCATTGTCCTCTTGCACCAACTTGATGGTATTGGGTGGTTGACTCAACACATCTTCTTTTATAGGTCCTCTATCCTTCCCCACCTGGTTTGCCAAGCAACCACCATACGAGGAGATAAGCAACTCATAGCAACCTTTATACAACAAGGATATACACACTTCCCGTAAGGCGAGAGCGCTACAAGATCCCTTTACAATACGGGTATTTGTACTTTATACCCATTTCCGTTGTACTTTCATTTGACTTTTATCTTCATACATAATACAATGATGCAGTAGTTTATACGAATGATATGGAATAATATGCGGATACAATCAAGTGCTAATGATAATGGGATTGGGAGTATATATCGGGCGTTTGAATGTGGTCGAGTAAGGAGCTTCTTGTAGGATCAATGTCAAAGCGAGTTTTGTGCACAACATCCTTGTGTTCCTGGTCCAGAGTTGCTAAGATATCCATGCTTTGTACCATAGTTGTCTATGCATCCACCACTTTTCATCTTTTCAAGAATAGCATTGGGCTGCTCGACCAAGTCAATTTGAAGACCCACAAAGAATGCCGTTTCATTGTTATCGTCTGGAACCGGGATCACCGTGACCAAATTGACGAATGGCTTTAAATACAATGGGATTAGCAATGATGATGATTGGCTCATTGTGCTTCTGCATAATCAATACCTGGCCACCCTTTTTGTAGTTGATAATACTCGCTTGATGCTCTTTGGCTTGCAACAGGTATGACTTTAGATGGTACACTGCAAGGTTATCCGTATGTTGACGTCTTGATCCCTCGGTGCAATTGCGACCCAAGATCTCTTCACTTTTGTAGCCTGTCAATGTTTCAAAGTTGGGAGAGCAGTAGACGATAGGACAGTCAAATTGTCGAGCATCGGTGACAAGGAAGGAGCATGACATGTCAATATGTCCAAGGTTGATAAGTGGATTGGGTCTAGCCTATACAGTGAGTCCCATGTCTCCTAATATGCAAACATGCTCCTGCATTACCTGTTGACAACTCGAGAAAGGACACCAATCATATCAAAACCAGAGCTTGAATAGACACCCGTCAATGCACCACCACCAGCACTCGTCGAGGTTGATAAGGATAAAACCGACGTAGTAGTTGCAGGAGGTGCCGTTGATTGAGGAGCCACAACGTTGAATGTCGGATCAGAGGACTCGGCATCCAGAATACCGGCAAACGGATCCATAGCAGCTGTCAAGTCGATCATGGGAACACCATCGGTACTAGCGAGTTGCATTGCATCGTCATCACTATCTTGCATGAGGTCGAACGGCTGTTCTTGCTGAGATGTTCTTCAGGTGGAAAGAGAGAGTGTGTGTGTGTGTCCTGCTCATGCTCTTGACAAGTCGCACCTAAAACAGTATACGCGTACCAATCTGGTGGTTCCATTATCCCCTTGTACTTTCGATGTTTCAAGGCAGTAGTGGCTCGTTACTTGATCATATCCGGTCTCAAATCATACGAAAGCAAGCACACAAACGAAGTATCTGACGATGGCCCATCATTATCATTAGCACTTTCACTGCATCCACATATCTCATATCATTCGTTAAAGCTACTGCACTATTTTGGTGAATATGCCTAAATAAAAGTACAACAGAAAAGGGTATAATATATAGATCTTATAGCGCTCTCACCTTAATGTGAAAGTGTGTTTATTAAGGTTGCTAATATAAATTGCTTATCTTCTCGTATCGTAGTTGTTTGGTAAAACTGGTGGGAAAGAATAGCAGAGCCTTCAGATCGAGCTACGAGATTATATGAAGCCCTTCAATAAACTCGAATTCACACATATTTGGTTAGTGGATAGGCATATGTACTTTCCAAATCTTGACCATGTGGAGCTTGTCGATGCTCAGCTTCTTGTAAACGTATGATCTTTGCACATCTGGCTTGGGCAACAAGCACTCGCTTCCTAGATCTCTCGTACATACTTTCTGGATACAGAGATTTCATATGAGTAGCAACCAACATTTTAAGATGCAAAGCCTGTTTGGCTCCGTTTTTCGATTTATAGATAGCTGAAATAGACATTCATCGTATTCGAACATACAATGATAATGGCTTTACTTTTTGTTGGTGTCCCTTTCTACACTATGAATCATTTCCCCTCCCTGTCGTGGGCGAAAAGAATAGAGCGTACATCACTTGCCCTCAGCGAATCCAGAATCCAGAATATGAAGCATGATACAGTAAATAAGAAACGACAAGGTATATCATGAATCACTCAAACAGCAAAGGAGGTCACTATTTTAGAAAGATGCATTATTGCCAGCCAAGATGACCAATGCAAAAGAGGGCGGGAGTTGATGAGTCACGTGTTGACAATGGCTAATACATGATCTCGGCACGTATTTGAACTTCTCTCGTGACCATCTAATGCCGATCATTATATGACTTCCAGCTGTGGAGGAGTGGCAGCAGTGAGAAAACCAATCCGAGTAAGTTGCACAGACAAACTTAATTAGATGCTCCAAGAGCCAGCTCAGTGTAACCATGGAATTCCATGGTGGTGCGATTGTTGCCATGTGGATGAATTGGCCCCGGCATACAACACGTTCCTTTCAATAAACATGTCCTTTTGCAATCCATATTAGAGTCCTTGTTGGGATTCATTAAAAGTTGGGTAATATGGCATTGTCATTAAGATGCAATGGTCTGATATATGAAAAGCCCAGCTCATCAATATAATATAATAATAATGCTTATGTGGTGGTGGCAACATATGACATGATGATGATCCTTACGTATCATCCCTGAACTCCCATTTCCAAAAAGCTCCCTCCTTTCTGGTCAATAAACTACGTTGAGCAAAGATATATATATTTACAGGGGAATGGTGATCTATATCCACGATATATAATTTGGCTACAGCTCATAAAAGAATCCTGTAATGGGATGATGACAGGTCGATAGTACTTGGACCTCCTCATATGAGCGGAATGGCAAATGTAATATGAGAGCTCTCCAAATGCGGTGATGGTGGTGGCCAATCTACTACTTACTACACTCCACTCGCTTGCAGAGTCTCTCCTTCTTTGTCGTTTCTTTCTTTCTCTTTTTTTTTTTTCTCTCCTCCCAACCCTTCCTTTTCTCTCTCCATGTCGCACTCTCGTCGTGAAGAAATTACCACTCGCCTCAAACAATTCAACGCAGGCGACCAATACGAGATTATCGACGTGGTTGGTGAAGGTGCCTATGGCGTTGTCTGGTACGCATCTCAGTTCTTTTTATTATACAACTCTCATCTGACATTGACAAATAGTTCGGCTGTTCACAAGCCTACAGGCCAAATGGTTGCCATCAAGCGCATCTTGCCTTTTGACCATGCCATGTTTTGTTTGCGTACGTTGCGTGAGATCAAGTTGCTCAAGTACTTCAACCATGAAAACGTAAGAGTGTGTGTGTGTATGTGTGGCGTATTTACAACTCGTTCATGCCTTTGACACATTGCATTATGATAGATCATATCCATTCTTGATATCGTCAAGCCACGTTCGTATGATGACTTTACTGAAGTGTACGTAAAAAAGGAGGTGCAAATCATGCATATCTATGGGTGAAGAGGAGTGGAAAAGGGCTAGCAGTAATGGCTTACATGCATGTTGTCAAATAGGTACCTGATTCAGGAATTGATGGAAACGGACATGCACCGAGTGATTCGAACACAAGATCTATCCGATGACCACTGTCAATATTTCACTTACCAAACCTTGCGTGCACTGAAGGCGATGCATTCTGCCAATGTCCTCCACCGTGATTTGAAACCAAGCAACCTGTTGCTCAACGCCAACTGTGATTTGAAAATCTGTGATTTGGGTCTGGCTCGTTCTTCCAACTCGGCCGATGAAAACAGTGGCTTTATGACCGAATATGTCGCGACACGCTGGTACCGTGCGCCTGAGATCATGTTGACGTTCAAGGAGTATACCAAAGCTATCGATGTCTGGTCAGTCGGTTGCATTCTTGCAGAGATGCTCAGTGGCAAACCCTTATTCCCCGGCCGAGACTATCACCACCAATTGACCCTTATCCTTGATGTATTGGGAACTCCCACAATGGATGACTTTTATGGCATCAAGAGTCGAAGGGTAAGCATGACAAAAGGGATCCCGGATTGAGACGACTCATTACATGTAATAGGCACGAGATTATATCCGAAGCTTGCCATTCAAAAAGCGCATTCCCTTTTCGCGTCTCTTTCCCAACGCCAACCCTATGGGTAAGCATGTCATATGGATGGGATAATGGAAGCATGTGATATTGACATATATCTATTAGCTGTGGATCTACTTGAAAAGCTCTTGACATTCAACCCAGCGAAGCGTATCACAGTGGAAGAAGCATTGAAACACCCATACCTTGAGCCAGTAAGTACAATGGTGATACAAATTGAATGAGACATTGACATGTATTCATTTTGTGTAGTACCACGATCCTGATGATGAGCCCGATGCTCCTCCGATCCATGAAAGCTTTTTCGATTTCGACAAGTATAAAGACCAGCTTACCAAGGAGCAACTTAAACGTAAGTTTCTTATTCATTGGCTCATATGTCATTGTCGCTTACAATGAATCTTTTAATAGAGATGCTGTATCATGAAATCACCCAATAGCCAAATACCGATTCCTTTTATTCTGTTGTTTTTGCTTTGTTCAATTCTTGCTTTAAAAATGATGAAGATGCTATATTGTGTAAAACAGAATGAATCATATATAAATGTGAGTGAGTGAGTGAGTGAGCGAAAACGATGCGAAAACTACGTAGGATGAGGAGAAACGATTGTAATGATTAGGAGGGGGTCAAGGAGTCTTTCTTTCGTTTGAGCTTCTTGTGAGCGTGACCCGACGTTGATGATTTCCTTGCAGCAGGTGGAGAGCGTCTGTGTAATTCAGCCAAGCAATCATCGCAATACCAAGCACCTTTTGGTGGTGCATCCAAACCAACACAATCCATGTGGAACCATTCATATGGACAATGCTAAGGATAGCGGTTGAAAAAGTTGTTCCACACCACCCTCAATGTTAAAAAAGAACTTACCTCGCCATCGCATGCTACCATCTCTCCATAGGAAACTTGTCGACAATAGCAATACAGAGGTTCGTTTTCATTTTCATCACGCTCCTTTCGTTTCCTTGTTGGTTGCTTGATAGGTGGTGGTTCATACAATGCTGCATCATCCAGAATATCATCGTCCTCCGCATAAATCGATTTTTTATCTGCACAAAGATCATGCAATAGGTTAGCAGTCTTGGCCTTTTTTCTTTGTAATACCAAATCATTTGTCCCACCATGCTTCACTACTCCTTTCCATCCACACCCCCCCCTTAATCCCAGCCAAATACTTACGCATGCGTGAATATCGCCCTGGCATGGATGATCGTGATGTTGAAGACCCACCAGGCTCGTCTACTTGTTCCAGATCATGTCCTAATCGATTCAAATGTCGATCCACCTAGATTGTCTCTATGTGTAAGAGAGCGAGCCAAGTTTCCTTGCCAACCGTAACCCCCTTTCCCTCACAACACACCCACCCACACAACACACAGAGCACTACTTGTGCTACTGGGACCCAATCCCCCAACTTGCCAGTTGCAGTGCACCTTCGACAAGTTCAATGCGCTCAGCTGCTAGGTCCTCCAATTTGTCGTAATCTCGTTGTATCCGCTTGATCAGCACTGGCTCATTACGTAGCACCTTGTCCTTTTTTTCTTGTTCTGGATGGAACCATTGCTTGTGTAATTTGTCAAGGTCATGCTGGTTCATGTGCATTCGCCTCTCTAGATCTATGTTTGCTTAGTCAATATGTATTGCTATCCTCTACACTCGCATAGACTACCCATATCTCTCCCACACACATGTATGTACACATAGTCTCTCTTTCTCTCACTCGCACACATGCTCCTTCGACTCTACCCTGCCCATCCTTTGTAATAAATACTTGCTTTTCGCAACGTCGTTTCTGTTTTGCAGTTCAGCCCAATGATACTTTATCTCGCTCGGTAAGTTTTCGAGGCCTAACGGGGATATGTTTATTGGCAACACTTAGGAGTGTACGTTGGTGCTTACTTTGTACGTATTCTTGTAAATAACGACCACTGTCTTGCTGTATATCAGTGTAATCCATGGGGGAGAAGGAAATTAAATGTGGAAGGTAAAGGATAATAGATGCCCGATGAGCGTCGTGTGTGTGTGGGCATACGGAAATTGGATCATTGCACGTGATTCAAAGACATGACCAACGAGAAGCCATTGTTTAATTTATCACTCTTTTATTATGCCATGATACCTCGTAATAATCCTTGTCTACTCGTTACTACAATCTCACGTCCTCCTACTACATTGACATCTATACCACGCACTTGTCGCTGAGGTCCAATCATTCCTGGTATGGCTGCTACGTTCTCCTTGCTGCCCATGATACGACCCGTTTCAATATCCATGACCATGATCTTGCCTTCCTCCGTCAATAAAAAGAGAGATGTCCTCAACACATTATATGCAATAAACTTGATAGGCATTCCTCCACCTCCACCACCCTCGTCGTCCTCATCGCCTTGTTCATCCCTTTCAAATGTGTGTTCCAGGATAATGGAGGATCCTTTTCGAGGCGTATAGGGAAGATTGCTGTTGTCATTGCGGATCGATTTTAATCCAAGTCGCTTCAATTGTGGTGTGCCCAGCTTCCACCATGGAAATACATGGGTATAATCTTCCATAATCTCATCATTGTCTTCTCCTTCTTCGTCATCATCGTCATCATCATGCTGATGTTGTTCTTGTCGTTGTCGTCGTTGTTGTAAGGGTCTCCAAACGGTTTCCAAAAGATAAGCAATATCCCATATTTTGACTTCAAGCTTATCGTTTCTGTTATCACCGACAGCAATAAGACGTAAGCCTCGTTCAACAAAGTCTGTGCTTGTACATGGATGTTGTTCATGATTGGACCAATAAGGTGGCAATACAATTGTACTTTCGAATCCCCAAGGCTGCACAATTTCATCCTCATCATCATCCTCCATGGTTGTTGTTGCTGTAGTAGTATTTGCATTGCCGTTGTTGTTGTTGTTCTGAGAAGAAGAATTCCATTGCAGCGTCCCGACCTTGACTCCAAAGCGCCAATCGTACAAGGTGAGTTCATTGGTATCATAACTTCCGGTGCAGATCAAATGATTCAATTCTGGAGGATGTCGAAAGAAAATCATGCAACTGACTTTGTGGCCCATGTTGATACGAGTCAATACGACAGCCGATGAAGGTGGGCATGGTTCATTGGTACGCTGGATCATGTAACGAGGATATAAAGGACGAAAGAGACGCACCGATGGCTCCCATATGACTGGTTCAGTAGCTGGATCAACTGTATGGCGTTCACCACGAATATCAAATCGAATCAATCTTCCACAACCCGATATACTAGGGAAATCAGGGCCCATGACAAGCATGAATACTGTATAATCTGGATCATAAGCGTCGGGTATGGTTGTATGCTGGTGCTGATGATGATGATGATGATGACGATATCCCATGGTGGTCATATGGATCCAATCCTTTACAGGTTCATTCGGTCGACCCCATGACGTTTCGGAAAAGAAAAAGACATCACGACCCAGCAATTGACCGTCTAGCGCCAAATGAGCAAGGCATTGCGTTGTGCCATTATCATATAAACGATAAACCAAGATGGTACGCCATTGATCCACTCGATCATCACTATCATCCTCTGTCATCTCGGGTGATAATAAAGGTTGTCCAACGGCCAATGAGAATAATCGAACCTTCTCGTGAGCCATGCGTACGGTTTGAATGCCGGTGATCTGACAAGATGTATCCAGGGGTCCAAAGTGCAAATCGAATTCACGGATGAGACGCCAAGAAGGATATTCCCAAAATAAAAACTTGTGTTCAGCACGATCATGTCCAATCCTTCGATGTTTGCCAGTGGCTGCAATGCCTTGCTTTGTCTCCTTATCCACATCCACTACCAAAGGATCTTGTATCCGAAAAGGGGGTGGATAATCCATGTCAGCAGGAAAGGACGATGATGATGATGATGATGGCCAAGTAGTAATAGTAGGATTGAGCGGAGAAGAGAGTGAAGGCGGCAGTTTACGATATGCATTCTTGGGATGAGATGGCGTGGAACAAGAAGGTCGTGGGTATTCATCACCCATCATCAACTTGCGTTTTTGTGGTAAGCGTCCTGCTTGAGAATGCTGCTGTTGTTGTTGTAGTGATAGATATTGATGATATTCTTCTTCGTCAGGTACCATCTCGAATGATAATGACTTTGCTGCAGTGGTATTCTGTCGTGTGATATGTAGCATGAAGTCTTTCCAATCAATCAATGGTAGTTGCTGGGAGTTGCATGGTATTTGTTGTGACCAAGTTGGGTAGTTGCTTTGAAAGGTATGGTACCATAAGTGGGAGTCTTGGGCAATTCTATAGAAAACACCCCAATGTCAATTGTCTCATTGCACACCAAGACGACTACTATCACCATTGCTAGTTCCAGCTTACCTGCAGAACCTTCGACACACAGCTTGAAGTTGCAACAAATGGTGTGCATCCGTAACGAGGAATGAGAATATGCGATGTAATAGCTCGTCTGGTAGACTATCCATATCTTGGAGCAATAAGCAAGTGAAAGAGAAAAGGGTAAATTATCAGTCCACTGCTGGTGAATAGTGAGAGAGAGAGAGAGAGAGATTGATCCTCAGCCGAGGACTGCTGCTGCTGCTGCTGCTGTTGTTGATAATGATGACGATAGTGGATTTGCTAGACTCTTGTTCTACTTGGTCACCTTTTCACCTATATCCCCCAATCCCTGTATTTCTATTTGTTGACATGTCATATTGCTTTTATATATCTTGGACAACACTATTCTTCGACGTCTATCTCAAATCCTTCGCAATGGTTTCACAAGAATGCCGATTCCTGCAAGGATTAGAACTGCGCCTGGTTCAACCATAGCGTGCTTCCTTGTCAGCGAGCTTTCCTATTTGTCATGCGGTACTACAATAAACAGAAAGATCGCCTTGTTGTTGGCTCTTTCTCTCTTTACGCACATCTCACTTGTTTCATCGGAAGCACAAAAACGTGGTCGTATGATAACTTGTTTTGCCATTCCGAAAACCGGCATTTATATAAATCCCCCACCACCATATTCTTAGATTGCAAAACATGCAGTTCCGGTGCATGTATGTATACATATAGAAACGTGGCACTTGCTATTGCTTATCCATTTATATCTACACACATTGATTGTTGTGTATGCGTGATAACTGCCATCTCCTCTTTCTTTCTTTATGCACTCCTACTTTTACTTTTCTCCTTGAATAGTCCCAATTTCGTTGTTTTGACTGCTTGATCCGGTGATGTATGATCTTTCTCGTGGCACATGGTCATTGTAGCACAATTCCACACTCTATCCCATTCCATTCCCAGGTCGATGGTGAGTTCCTTTTTAATTGTGATGATAAAATTTGAACAAAGGATGATTGGATCGGGTGGGAGGGCAGGGAAAGAAGAAAACAAAAAGGGCATTAGAATAAGGTAAACTAAATATTGAGAGGAAGACGCAAGACGCTATCTATAGTAAGACATTAATACCCAGATCCTTTTTTATCCTTGCCTTGTATCATTTACCTCTGTATCGAGCAGTATAAAGAAAACACGTAACTGCATCCAATTCCTTGACGGTTTGATTGGCAAAGTGGCGAGATACGGCCGCTACTAAATCCTCTTTACTGGCAGACGGATCGATCTTAATCTTATGTACTCGTACGTATTTTCGTAGAACTGACAGGTCCAAGGAGTTGAAGTTGATCTGTGAACGAATGGGTCAGCAATCCGCACACACACCTGGGGTAGATTCTCTCCATTGTTGACTTGCCGTTTGAAATTCCTTTCCAACATTGTTGCCATCGGTCACTCGTCGTCTCTTTTCACGTTCACGGTCGCGATCTATGCCAGGTTTTAGCGACGATGAGGGACTATTGGCTCCAATACCATTCATGGCTGCTGTCGAGCGTTTGGCTTTCATCGTTGGGGGTATGTTGTTTCTTATAAAAGAGGAGAGGGGTGGACAAAAGAAAATGTAATGAGAAAGGGAAAGAGAAATAGCGGAATTCAACGTTTAGCCTTCTTTTCTTTTTCTAATTACAACAACAGCTGCTGCCACCTCCACCTCCTCCTCCTCCTCCACTACCACCAACACACACGGGCCACCATTCCTCAGTCAATCCCAAATGTCAATCCCATCAAAAAACATGGCCATGCACACTGGTAAACGGAAACGCGCTCCATTGAGTAAACAACGACCACCTGATCCATCGCCACCCGAGCCAACATGTTCAATATGCATGCAACCATACACACGCCGTACTTTTCTTCAACCATGCTTTCACTCGTACTGTTTTCTGTGTATCCGTCAGTGGATCAATATCGTGCCACAGTGTCCTCTTTGCAAGCAAGGGATTGATTCATTGATATACAACATTGATGAAGAAGCCAACACATTTCAAGAGTATACACTTGCAGACAACAAAGTGCACAACCCTCCAGAAGAACCACCCGAGATGACATTACAAGATCGTGTAGTGATGGCTCGAAGGCAACTTTATCAATCCCCCATCTCATCCGACAAGGCCTCTTATCCTCCTCCTCAACCTCGTTATGCTCAAATCCAACTTGTCACCCCTGAATTAATGCCAAAGGTTTGTGTTTTCGTCCTATTGTATGACCCACATTTACTAATATAAGAGAGGCGAGTGCAGGCCAAGATATTTGTGAACCGAGAGATACCAGCCGTCATGGGTAAATCATGCGATGATTTCATTGAGCGCCACATCAACGCTGTATTGTTGACTCCGCATGAATCCAACATGAAAGCCACCAAAAAACGATCCAAGACTACTTCTTCTTCAACGACAACAACAACACTCATGACCATGGATGATATTGTACATGAACTCGGTGAATGGCTCACAATCGGTTCAAGGAATATGGATGGTGATGCTGTAGCACGCAAGTTTCTACAAGAGCTCATGGCGTTTCTGAAAAGTGGATTGGATTATTGGACGTTTGTTTCATCAACAACCTACGACGATTGAACTTGCTTTATAAAGAGAACAATGGAACACGATTTGCTTTTGGAAAAGACCTATATACCAGCTTCATGTCACTCTCTCCAACGCCCTCTCTAACACGATGATTTGCATAAATGACAAGTTTACACACGCGCACGTGACAATAGCATAGCACACACGCACACACACGCACGCACACATGCATCTATTACTCTATATGGACCCGTATGCACCTGACCACCCTTAATATCCCTGCTTGTGACACTCAACATTGTTGGAGCAAACATGAAATAAAATGAATTCACCATGCAATTATCTTCATTTGATGTGGCTCCATCATAATTCCTATCTATAGAGCACATGCCTCTTCTCACCATGCTGGCTTTTGATTCTGTAAGCAAGAGCAGGCACCCACCGCATGGGGTCAGGGTCTTTGTCAAACCCAATATACGCCAACAAACGTAGTTTTAGCTCTCATCACGAATATGTATGTATGCAGCTTGTCAACATAGCCCCTTGTATGCACCCATCACGCTAGCCATTGAGAAACATAAAGAAAACTTGGTTCAAACAATATCTACTTTTTTTACCATTGACGTATTGTGTCATGCATAATAATGTCGCTTGAAAGAACAATGACCGCAACGTGCAAATGCTCCCTTCACGTTGCTTTCGCCCGTTGATAACTCTCCGATGTTTCATTATTTACTGTTTAACAGAGGCAAGTCGTCATTGTATATCACATACCAACAATCAATCCGCCTGATAATGAACATGCAATTGGAAGCGCGTTCTATGATGTAACTTCGCCTTATGTATTTGATAAGGAGTCAAGTGCTAGAGCACAGTAGCAGTAAAGCATGCTGGCCTTCTCTTATGACTGTGATACCACGGGGCCTTTTTCTTTATTAACGCTTGATTCATATACATGCAAAGAAGAAGGACCAAGACTGCTCACTCAACTTGAGGAGGCATGAATCAGGGTAAATCGTTTCTCCACTGCACTCCGCTTGTGGAGGTTGCCGAAGACGTTACACAATCATAATTAGATAAGCGCTGTCAAAATCTAGATGGAAATCTTTTATACACTAAATTTTTGGTCCATCTCCTAGTATGTAAATATAGTAACTAGCCGTGGCCCCCCCAGGTTTGTTGCCATGGAGACCATAATAATAGCTGTCATTGCAAATTCTTAATCTTATTAGTGGCCAGCGATGGGGATACGTTGCAGTTAAGGATGAATGAAGAAGAATAATACATAGCCCTATGAATGGAAGCTGGCTGGTATCTGCAATATGGCGAGAATATGTATAAATATTCACGAGATCTGCGTTCTTGAACGAAGCTGACTGTGGCTTTGGAATCTATAAGGATCGACTTTTGGGCTACAATAAGAACACACACTGCACGTGATCAGTGATCAAGATCGACCATAATGCCATCAAGCGGTATTTATTTTGGCTTGGCGCAAGACGATCTCTTGGTACGATTGTCTCTTTATGGTGGTGTCAAAAGTTGAATGATTTCAAAATTTGTTTCATCTTACACACTAGTTCCAGTGACCGGGGGGAGGGGGTGGTGTCAGCAAGTATCCTCAATGACATGGTTTGTAAACCCTTCCCCCCAAGTCAGTTTCGTACCAATGAGGCATTCATGATGTCCTTTGGATGTACACTTTCTTTGTAGTATTGCAAATGGGGAATAGTGGGGCTTGTCGGCTACTAGGAAGGTTGACCGAACCAAGCTGGTAATGAAATTAAGGTTCAAGATTATGCATGAATGACGATCTGACATAATAAGTACATCATTTATCCGTTGTTTTCTATGTTCCAAAGAAAGGGGGTCATCATGATGATGGATGTAGAAAGCAACATGGGATAAAGCATTTGTTTGAGGCAGTAAGAGTGATATAATATTATTATTTACCCATAAGTGCATAAGATGTTACACTATTTACAAGTGATCAAATGAATGGGAAAATAAGGAAAGTAAAGGGGGCGGATAATGATAATGTTGCTATTGAATGTAAAAAGGAGATGGGAGTGTGAGAGATTACTAAGTGGTACAAAAAGGTATGATTCGGTGTTGGATGATGATGAAGATGATGAAGATGAATGATAGTGGATGAATGAATGCATGGAGAGAGAACAGTTTACAAGCACTGACGAGGAACAATGTCATCATAGTTGGGTAAAGCATTGCCTGTAGTGAAATGTTGAGCTTGGATTGCACACGAAGGACCCGTGGCTGCAGCGATAGCGTGAGCATAGCTTGGCAAGTCGCTTTGAGGAGGATGGCGCAACAACTCGGCCATCAACAAAGGATCATAGGGCATTGACGCAGTGCAATCTTCGTATGAAGGGATATCGTTACCCTTGTGTGTGGCAGGACGGAATGAAGGACATATCTTGATGGGCATTGAAAGGCGAATTTCTGTGACGCGATCGTCGTAGTCAGGGTCCATGACATGCAAAAAGATCTTGAGACGATGGCGGATTTTGACGTTTTGGTTGAAGCAGTCGGCTTGGCATTTCTCAGGAGAAGCGGGTACAGTGATAGGAAGTGAGATTTGATCGAAGCCACGACGCAAAAGACCCGTTTCCTGGACGACACGGCTGTGGTTACGAGGCTTGTTGGTGCGCCCATCACGAATTGTGCGACATACGCTATATTCCACAAGCTGACAAGAGAGATGCATGATATCCACTTGCGGTGTCAATGTTGCCATGTGGCCAGAGAGCTCAATTTGTTCACCTTGACGTACAGCACGCACTGGAATAGTAAACATGTAATCAAGTCGATTGTGCCATTGGTCTGCCAAGGTGAAAGGTTCATAATCAAGATGACTTGCTTCTTCTTGTGGGAGTCCATCTTCCATCATTCCATTACCACCGGCACCAGATTCGGGTTCACGGCTGATATGAATAGTGCGTTTGCAATTGTAGTTTCTCAAGAACACTGTCGGCCGTTCAGCTACCGCTTCAATTTGATATCGCACCACATATGTATCATTGCCAACACGTGTCGATTCGGGTACATCAGGAGGAACCACAAAACAAAAGTCGCGGATATAAGACTTGGCAGGCAATGTATGGATAGGCTTATCGTTGGGTAGCAACGAAACGGATTTTTGTAGAATATTCTGGACCTGATGTTCGTAGTGATTCAATCCATTTCCGAGAGCTGGTTTCACAACATAAAGGCGTGTGTGTGTGAGCAACGTGGACAATGCATAACTTTCCCACCTCCTCAATAAAAGAGCCCAGAACCTAAATTTGTACTTACGGATTGTTTGCTGCTTGCGGATATGGCCAGTCAAACGCAGGGTGATGTTGCGCAACTTTGTGGGTTGATCGAGATTGAGCTCGACAATGCCACGCAGTATGCAACCTGCTGGTGTCATGAGCAAATGATCATCTTCAAGATGAATGTTTAGCATGGGATCAGGGATGTATGAAAAAGTATGTGGATGACAGATAAGAAAGAAAGAGAATGAAAAACAAAAAAGCGGAATGGACGATCTTTTTTTATTTAGTCCTGCGGAAATGCCGCATTGTGCTACCAAGTCATTGGCCATGGTGCATGTACTGGCCCTTGCACATTTTGATTGTACGCCATGGTTCATTATTATTACACACAGCACACAAGACAATAAACTAACTCCAATTGACCCCCATGACAAACATCACCCTCATCATGATATCAATGACATGCTTATGATGTGCACGCGTGTGCTATATCAACTGGCTGTTAAAGATTATCTATGGGCTGAGTAATTGGCCTTTTTGTGTGTTGGGAAGGGTATTTTTTTTCGCCATGTTTCGGTTTCCTTACCGCAGTTGCCCACGAAACAAGGTTTGAACACACACCCCACATACGGTGTACAACTATGGAAATAAAAAGTAGCACGCTTGTATCGTGCGATCAGGTACGAATCGCTGCAATAGGCAACAAAGAATGGCACCAGCGCAAGATGTGTACCTCATGACCTGCAGAGAATCACCAATTGTTGCAAGCAAAAAAAAAAGATGGTGACCCGGGCATTTGATTTTTACACCGACAATATGCACCTTGATCTTGCGGCTTTTATTTCTTTCACCGGTAGCGCCGAGAATGGATAATAAACAACTGCAGCGTGCCGATTGTCGGTAAGCAATAAGACTATACCTATGGATATGATTACTAAGAGAGGGGGATTGTTTTAACAACATGACTATGACAATAGTAGCAGCCGCGTGATTGATACCGCGGATCACCCGAGTCAAAGAGAAAAAACATGTTCTTTTTCTTTCCCGTCAAACCCCCCACTCTTCCCCCCATCATTCCGGGAACCAACGACGACCACACCTTGTATCGATGGCAAGATAAATGAATTGAACGGGGGAAAAAACGGCACACCATTACTTAGGGATGTTGTTTTTTTAAAGATGGACTTGTAGTCTAGACATTCCTTGATCTGTCAACCTGCTACTAGATATCCCGCATTTCACACACGTGACACTTTGATAACGCCGGCATATAAGGTTGTGGCGCATGTGCACAGCAGCTCCAAATTTGACTTCCACCTTTTTGTCGTTCACCAATTCGGACGCTGATTAATCCAACAACATGTCCCATGTTGTTCTTTTTCCTCTCCCCCTCCTCCAATACAAATTGCACCATTCATTTCGTGATCCTTTTCCCAAATACTGATACGCACATAAGCAACACACACACAATATGGCACTGATGACCCATCGTACTAGCACGTGCTTATACATGATAATGGCGTTTATTTTGATTAATCATCCATCCTTCATTAATCAGCAAATACAAATCGTGTGGATGGGGATGCTAAACAAGTGATAAAAGTGGTTGTTGTTTAGGTGGACGAGAATAGTGGGGTAGTCGCTGTAAGACTATAAGCGGGGTTCAATATAAGGGAAGGAGAGAACACAGCTAATAAGATAATGCTCCTCATTATTTGTCACAGAATAAAGTGTTTCCAGCTTTCCCTCCTCTGCTTTTATCGCAATCACCACATGCCGAACAAGGTAATGTATTATGAATAGTGCTGTTGTTGGTTGTGAGGTATTAATATAGTTCTGAACAGACATTGTCAGGGAGCGAGTGCTGAGGAATGAGCGTGGTGGATGGTTGCTGCCTTTTGTTCGTTGCTATTCCCGCTCTACGCGTAGTGTCAACAGGTACATCCAGAGCCCAATGTTGCAGCCGAACTTCCATTGACGTGTTAGCTTGTATAGAGGGCAAACTTGGCTTCAAGACGTTGGTTCGTTTGGCGATTTGTTTCGGCTCAACAGCATTACACCATGGTTTTCAGTTCCTAGTATCCAACAACAAAGGGTCTCTTGGTCAAATGGGATTTGTGTTTATTGAAGCCAATGTAAAAAAGTGGGGACTAGCACCATCTCAAGGAACACTTGCACCACCTCCTGCTTATGGATTGGAACGCGATACTATTCTACTTGCTTCATCCAATATCGATTCTAATCATCATGATGGTGGTGGCAGCAGCAGTAGTACTAGCAGTCATCATGTGTGTATATGGAAAAGGCAAGTGAATTGAAACAAACAATGGAAAAGATGTTCATTGTATATGTATGCTAATAATGAATTGTATAGGCTTCTTTTGGTCAGGCAATGCAACTTAGGGCATATATCATCTATGGGTTCGACTCCCAGCCTGCATCAAGTGGTCGATGAGGATGGGTTGTTGAAAGAGCATGGTCACCGTGCTGAGGTAAAAGGGGATTTGCAACAGCTTGTAAATGTGCTGACATCAGTGCGAACTTGCTCTTCTAATCGTAGGCTCGTTCTTTCCCTTGCGGATTTCTTTTCATGAGGTTGGAAATGATTGGAAGGATTGGGATCATTCTTTCTTTGGAGAGAATGAAATGAGAACAACCATGAGCCTGGACTCTACCTAAGTGATGTCCTTCCTTGCCATGGATCGAACTGGCCTTGCGTGATTCGTGCAGTGGTTTCTCAAGAACAAGGAATCGCCCGACGTTTCTCGTATGGTGGTGGATGCCTTCTGATTTGCTTTCTTCCTTGGAGAGGATCGCTTAACGGTATACCAAATCGTCATCATCCCCAACTTGGCTGTTTTTTATTTGTAGAGACGACGATTACGATGATCACTGCATTCACAACAACGACGACACGGCAACGAGTTCCATAACAAAGCCTGCAAGATCCCATTCTTTTCCACTTCCGTGTTTTTGGATATTGGGTGACGACTGAGGAGGAGATTGAGGACTGTGGCGTGGCGCGAGTACAAGTATGAATGATGAGGGACGACGAAGACGACCATGACGGTGGCAAAGTAGCTAGAAAGCTGGAGGAAATAAAGCATTGTTTATTTATTACACACTTGGTTGTACTTTGCTAGTAGCTTGTGGATTAGATAATATTGTTTCGAAGAAAGGATAATAAAGGTGGTTCGGTTATCGGTCATGCAATAAGTACATGTCTTTCTTTTGTGATACAATAACAACAAAATGAGCACCGAAATCCTGGGCGACCTGTTCCATGTCGTTGATTGATCCGGCCGTTAAGATATTCTCAGGGCTTGGGGACAAGGGTTGTATATACAGTATCACATTCAATGTATGGTGTCGCTGAAGTTGGTACGATGCTGGCATGAGGTGGAGAGCGTCTTTTTGGTAGCAAGGCCTGTAAACATGAATCAGTACAATGAGTAACCTTTCGCAGTATTTCACTTACCATTCTCTATATACGCTCTTTTCATTTTCCGTTTGAAGCCTATGGCATGCCTCTCCACACTGGGGGTGTTTTATAGTGCTCGTCTCGCACTATGAATGTCGACAAATATCAGCACCTATTTACAGGTTGAAAGAGTGATGCACACAAACCTTGGACATTTGACCTTGTATATAAGCAATCAAAGAAGAATGACACAGAGAAAAGAGCCTTGTGGGAGTATGATGAACGGCGACAACATCCTTTTGTTGTGCAAGTGGGCGTGGGTATCTCTGTTTGTTGGGGATGATGCATTGATAAATTGATACATGAACTGATAAAGTGATGGGGCATATATGTACCAGGAGAGCCTTGGTGCAATTTTGTCTATGCATACATCGACAGGTGATAAAAGATCTACCAAGGAAGTTAATCACTTGTACGCCTAATGCACATCCCCATTATCATTACCGCGACTTACTGTATTGTCGACCTACTCTTGGTGTTGGCATGCGTGTTCGGTGTAATCAGTGATGATGATCAGATCACCTTTGATATGAGCAATCAAGCCTCACCTGGCATTGCAAGGATGGTGCAAATAGCAAAGCCCGACTTGGAAGGGGTTGCTCCTAAAAATCCTGACACCCAAATCCTGACTGAGACCTTTGGGAAGCTGCTCCGGACAAGCCCAGTCACGCGTAAAGTCAGTGTTATTGCTGGGATAACATTGCCTTCTTCCTAAATACACACATACAACTCCCCACTCAACAGTAAACATGGCCGAAGCCAACTGGGAATACCCATCTCATCAGCAATTCGAGCGGTAAATACAGCATGCCATAACGTACACCATTTGTCACCTTCAACATGTTGTTAATGTGGTGAATCACTTGTCGATTGTATTATACAGTGTCCCCACGCTTGACCAAGTTGACCCCAACGACCGCAAGGGTGAGTCTTCTTCTTCTTCAACCGCGTTTTATTATACATTCATACGACTGGGATGATGATGACTGATGTATCATTGTTTTATCATGTTCAGCTGTGTATGCCGCTCGTGCTCAAAAAATCCGTGACGATTGGGTCAAGGCTATGGAAGCTCGTATCATCAAGGAAAAGCTTGATGCTTGCTATCAAACCGAGGGCACCAACCACTGTAAGTCGATCGTCGGATTATAGTTTCATATATAACTCATTTTGCTTGTATACCTCTATAGACCAAAACTGCCGTGATTTGGCTGATCTCTACCGCAAGGCTGTCAAGGAGAACAAGGTGGAAGGTTTCCGTAGAAAGCCTACCAGCGCATAAATAGACTAGAGTAAGTTGTGTGTTGTCTCTCAAGTGATGTCATTATGTGTATTCATGTCAAGCTACTTTTTCTAGTCGATTGTCCTCTCTCACACACACGCACACCTTACCCTTGTTCTGCAGTTTACCACACAATGAACAATCAACACTATCAAACAACAAATATCAGCATTGAACATGTGGAAGCACTTTTTATTTGGGAATGGACGTCATTTGGGATGAGAGGATTGTGAATGCGCAAGAGGGAGAGGCATCTATGGACGACAACTATGACGACTCGTTGCATAATGAGGACGTGTGCAGCACTTTTTTCGTTCATGAGGATATAAGCGCTCAGTTTTGACATTTGGCAACCATCTCATGATCTTTCAACACCTATAAACACTGACGCATGCCAACCAACGCACCTATTTTTTTCTCCCAGGAACACAGCATCCGTGTGCATTGTCTAAGGTCTAGATCCAACAATGGTGGGTTGAATGAAAGAACAATGGAAACATTGCATGGAAATATCAAGTGGATTGCATCATTATTGTTTCGATACGACATGAAACTAAACGGCGTGGTGTGTTGGCCCTTTTGTGCAGAAATCGTGTGGATTGAGATGGTCCCAGGTTCATTCTACATAAACACAACAACTCTATCGACGATCACCATCACTTTTTGCCATCAGTCAACACTAGCTCACATGGTGTGTCGACCTCACATGTGCCTCTTTTTATCCAATCACACTGACAGACGCCATCCCTATTTTGAAAATAGCTCGGTACCCTGGCCATTCCAAAACGTTTTATCATTTGCCTCAACACTCTCACACTCTCTTTTCCATCCTGATATGTGGATAAGGCAATATATGGGTGCTGTGCTCCTAAAAGTGCTACAAGGAGGAGGAACATGTGGCTGATTTCTTTTTGTCTTTTGACAAGTTGTCAAATATCATTCTTCACACAACATGGTGGGGGTTATCAGTGGAATGAAAGGGTGGCACATTTCATACACATGCATGGAAGAGCCGACTTTATGTTTGTTGTTTTTTTCTTTGCACTTTTCGGTTCTTCATTCCTGTTGCACTTTGTCATGAAGCGTTTGGCAACAAATAGAAAGGAGCGTGTTCCATGATCAGCTGAATGTTTCGTATGTGTATAAAAGATACATCCTCATTGGCATTGTCCATCCCCTCTTTTTTTCTTGACAGCTTCCCTTACTTTTTATCAAACATTATGCGTAAAGGCTATACGCCCATACCGCAATATGATCAGGCGGGAAACCCCATCGCTGAGGATAGTCATCCAGCAGTGACCTTGGAGCGTTTCAAGATGTGGTGTGCCCAATTGACAAGTCGAGATAATGACACCACCACCAGAGAACCTCTCTTGAATGAAAAGATGCCATTCTCCGTACCACCACCACGTCGTCGCAAGTCTTACTTGTCACGATCACTCAAGCTTGCTATCACACTCGCTCTGTTAACATCCACTGCATTATTTGCAAGTCGATTCACCATGATGTATAGCTTCGTCTCGAAATGTAAGCTTTTTATTATAAGCAAAGTGTCCCACCTTATCGCTGACGCATACGATGATAGCAATGCCTGTGAATGACGCCATGGGATTGATGAAGGCATTACCATCCAGCGAATACATTCGTGGCTTTTTCCATGATTATGCATCAGTGACCCATTTAGCTGGCAAGGCCAATGACGAAGCTCAAGCCCAATGGACACGTGACAAGTTTATCGAGTTTGGCATTCAAGACACAAAGATTGAAACGTATTATCCCATGCTCAATTATCCTGTTGAGCGTCGATTGGCCATTGTCAAGGGACCTGAGCACTTGTTGTATGAAGCCAAGTTGCATGAAAAGCCTACTGCTGAAGATTCCATGGCTGGCAATGAAGTCACCCCTACTTTCCATGGTAACCCTTTATATATATGCCATCATTACCCTGTATACTAATGGTCTTGTTTGACTATAACAATAGCTTACTCTGCCAATGGCAATGTCACTGGCCCCGTGGTGTATGTCAACTATGGTCGCATTGAAGATTTTGAATTGCTTGCATCCCGAGGACTCAACTTTTCAGGCACCATTGCATTGATGCGTAATGGCCTTACTTCCCATGGCGTCAAGGTCAAGGCTGCTGAAATGTTTGGTTGCGTTGGTGCACTCTTGTACTCTGATCCTGCTGATGATGGCCCGCTCAACAAGGAAAGTGAAGAAGGCATTCCAGCTGAAGCTTATCCACGTGGCCCATGGCGTTCAGCAACCTCGGTGGAACGTAGCACTGTCCATTCGCTTAGCATCATGGCAGGTGATCCTCTTACACCAGGCTATGCTGCTACTGAACACGCTACTCGCGTCCCACTTGAAGAATCAAATGCTGTTCCACGCATCCCATCTTTGCCCATCTCATGGTCAGATGCCATGCCCTTGCTTAAGGCCACTGAACATTTCGGTTTACTCTCTGATCAAGAATGGCAAGGCGGTCTCAAAGAAATCGCTTACTTTACCGGTCCCAGTGAAGCTCTTGTTAACCTTGTCAACGTCAATGAAAACAAGATCACTCCTATTTGGAACGTCATTGGCCGTATCCAAGGCAAAGAAGAACCTAACCGCGCCATCATTATTGGTAATCACCGTGATGCATGGGGTTATGGTGCTGTTGATCCATCCTCTGGATCCGCTGTCATGGTATGTATTTGTATCTGTTATCATCATCATCATCGTCTAAATGATTATATATCCTATTATAGCTTGAATTGGTACGTGTCCTTGGTGTCTTGATGGAGCAAGGCTGGCGTCCACGTCGTACTATCATCATTGCCTCTTGGGATGGTGGTGAATATGCTCGTGTTGGTTCCACTGAATGGGTCGAAGATAACAAGGATTGGCTTTCCGATGAAGCTGTTGCTTATATCAATGTCGACTCGGCTGTGAGCGGTCCTAATTTCCGTGCTCGTGCTTCACCTTTGATGCGACAACTTATTTTCGAAGTTACCAACAACGTGGTGGACCCATTGACTAGCAAGACTGTATTGCAAGCATGGAAGGATCGCATCAATTCGATGGCTGATGATGAAGATGAAAAAGAGCAAGAGCAGAATGAACTTGCTTTGGGCATGATTCCACCCATCAATGCTGCTTCCGATGATGTGGCGTTTGCGCACCATTTGGGTATCAGCAGCATGACGCTTAACTTTTTCGGTGATTACGGCGTCAAGCACAGCAACTATGACAGCATTTACTGGATGGAACACTTTGGTGACCCTACATATGAATACCATCGTACTATGGTGCGTCTATGGGGAATGATGTTGTTGCGCTTGTCATCGGATTGGTTATTGCCCATGCATCCCATCGAGTATGCAAATGAATTGTCTCGCTATGCAACCCATATCAGCGACATGCAAGGCTGCCTTGCTTTGCCCGACTTGTCAACAGCTGTTGCATCGCTTCAAGATAAGGCACGACATTTTGAACACAAGCTTCGCAAGTATCAACACAAGATCGACAAGGGCAAACACAACAAGAAGCTTCGCAAGCATGTAGCCAAGTCCAATGAGCGCCTTGCTCAATTTGAACGTGCCTTTATTGACCCAGCTGGTCTTCCTGGTCGCGAGTGGTACAAGCACGTTGTCTATGCACCTCATGTCTGGAACGCTTTCAAGATTCAAGTTTTCCCAAGCATTCATGAAGCCATGAAGGGCAACAACCCTGCTTTCACCCGTGAAATGGAAGAACGCACTGCTCAATTTGTTAATAGTGCTCTTAGCACCCTCCGTGGCAAATACGATGATTTCCTTGACGAAGATGATAGCCATCAGGACAATGATAACTCGGACGAGTAGTAGCTTTTACATTTTCCCACCTCTCTTTATTTACGACTTTTGTTTTTTTCCTTTTTCCCTTGTCTCGTAGTGTATGAGTAGTAAACTTTTTGAATACAGTTGTTGTTTCATCACATTCGTTTATTTCTTTTTGCCGGTTACTATTTTTTGGGGGCATTGTTGTGTGTGAGTCATCATCAATATCTACTCCTGTTGACTACTTGCTTACCATTAAACTACAATGAAACAGGGTATGTTAGTATCTAAGCAGCGCTGATCACCTCGAGATAGGATAAACTCACCTTGTAATACATAATATCGCCATCTTCAACAGCATAATCCTTGCCCTTGGCCAAGTATTTGCCAACCGCTTTCACCTGTGTTTCATTGCCATGTTCTCGCAAGTCAGCATATTTCATCACTTCGGCGGAAATGAAACCACGCTCAAAATCAGTGCTACACAAGAGCAAGGAGATCATATGAGTGTCTCATTGTCATCCAGCCTCTATTTTTCGCTCTTACTGGATCACACCAGCTGCTTGGGGTGCCTTGGTACCATCCTGGATTAAAGTCATTGAGCATATACCCAACTAATCACACGGTGATATATGCTTACCCTAACAGTCCATGCGCGCACTTCTTCGGGGCCGGCTGTGAAATAGTGGATCAATTGTAGAGACTTGTATCCAGCGAGAATGATATGAGGAAGCTGTGAGCCTACGCCTAGCTCAGCTGTGTATTCAGCAGCCTCTTCGGGAAGCATGTCATTAAGAAGCTGGATGTGTGTGATTTAGCCCAATGGTACAGCAGCCGTCGTGGAACCACCTACCTTGGATTCAAATGCGACTGAGAGAGGAATAATCAAATCACCGGCATTATTGTTCTGTACCCAATCTTGGATCTTTGGTAACCTACGTACATTGACAATGAGCAGGATGCTATAGTCACGAGAGCCGCTGTGAGTGATTGTGTTACCAGTGACTGGAATTGCCGTTGATATAATCTTGCTCGCTCATGTTACATAGATAGACCATGGGCTTAGCTGTCAGCAAATGCAATGTGTTGATAATATTGACATCGGAGAATGACCATTCGCCTTTTCGAACATCGTTGCCCTTGGCCATAAAGTTGGCAACCTTTTCCACCACATCCTAAGTTTCATCTATTATTAGGATATATGTACAGACTACATGCACACACCACACCTTGACCTACCAAGTGTTCCTTGAGCTGCTTACGATCGGGGAATTTGGAAGCACGACTGAGTTCTGCCAATTGTCGTTCAAGCATTTCTTCATCCTTTAGCCGAAGTTCATCCTGGATAATCTCAAGATCACGCACAGGATCCACCGTATCTTCCACATGGGTCACGTCGTCATTGTCGAATCCACGCACCAAATGATAAATGGCATCAACGGAGGCTACATTGGATAAAAACGCATTTCCAAGACCAGCACCTTGAGCAGCACCTCGAACTAAGCCGGCAATATCCACCACTGTCAACTATTTTTTTTATCAGATAAGTATGTCTTTGTTGAATATAGGCAACTCACATGTGCAGGTGTCCGTTTCTTTGGAGAGTATGTATCACATAGCCAATCGAATCGTTCATCCGGTACTGCCACACGGGCTTCGGAAGGATCTGTAGAATACAAGCGTCAACACAAAACAAAGAACATACTAGCATAATGAATACTACCTATAGTACAAAATGGATAGTTCTCGGCTGGTACACTGCTGCTTGTCATTGCATTGAACAAGGACGACTTGCTATATACACACAACAGTATGTTTGTGAGCAACCCATAAATCGAGTGACGGGAAAGCGATCGTTACCCAATGTTGGGCATGCCAACAATGCCCACTTTGAGATTGTTGCTTGGACGACCGAGAATGGCTTTCTCATTGGCAGCGGGATCTTGTTTACGTTTGGATTTTTTAGCGAGTTGAGTGCAAGAGGCAGAAAAAGAACGAGTCAAAAAGAGACGACAAGTGGTGGTTGTGGTTGTGGTGGAAGAGAGAGAACTGCAGGGCCTGAGGAGCAGCATGATGCAATGCGGGTTGATGCTATAGCAATAAGAAATTCTTCTCCTGGAAATGGGGACCTGGGAGATTGATTAATCCGACAAGTAGCTGTCATGGCCGGTGTTCCAATGAATATGGTGATGATGATGGATGACGGGTGATGACAACACCGACAAGATTTATTTTATGCTCACGTGTTGAAAAGTATGGTATTCTTTTGCAAAAGAAAGTAAGGGGGTCAGTTGTGATTGAGATGGAATATACACCATTTGAGGCGGCTGTTGCTGTCAAGTATGTTTTGATAGCTGTGATTGGAACAAAGACTAGTTGGCGTGGGAAGGGCTGATGCATGTAAGAGAGAGATGTTCATATATTATTCAAGCTGCATCTAGCTGTATGTCTATGCAAATACGTCAACCCGTGGTTGTTTTTGATTGAGTGATATAACAAAGTAGAACGAAAGGAAAAGAGGGAAATGAGTATTGAGAAAGCAACAATGATAGTGATTTTATTTTATAAAGAAAAAAAAAAAGAGATCGGCATCCCCCGTTTAAGAGAGGAGAAGAAAAAAGGATGACATGAATGGCAACGGGATTGGTGTCCTTATACCGGCAACATCTTGCGACACAAACCGTGTGTTCCGTTGCACAGAGTGCACGATCCCAACTATATTGATATGTTCACACTCACACAGTCATCTCTGGCACTTGGACGCACGCACGCACCTACCTATCTCACCTACCGCCCTTTCTCTTTTTCTTTTTTCCTTCCCCTTCACACACACACACTAACAATATCCGTGGGTCATTCATATTATTGCTTGTTGTATACTTGTGTCCCTCAGCTGTTTGCCGTCACCCTTTTCTCTTTTTCTATTACCAATAACTTGACTTTTTTCTTTCTCTTCTCTCTTCCTCTCACACCCACATTCTCTCTCTCTCTCTCTTTGTCTTGACAGCCTCTCGTCGTTAATTGTCTCAATGACTTCTCGCCTGATGCTCAAACAGGAATATCCACCAACTCAAGTCCAACCACAATCTTCGGCTACACGGGACGACGGTCATTGGCAACCTCCTCATTTCGATTACGCAGCATTGGATAAAGTGGATGCTGAAGCAGGGTCCATCCTTATTGCTTTGGCTAATCAGGAACCTCTCAAGGTATGTGTCAGCCAAGTGTTTGTGTGTGTGTGTGTATATTCCTCTTCCTCTGTCTCTCTCTCTCTCTCTTCAATGTCTCCCCCCTTTCTTTCTTTCTATGACACCCCCCAACATCGACATATAGACACACATACACACACTCATTCACACATCCTCTTCCTCTCCACCACCACACCACCCCCCTTTGTTCCGAGTCAAGGGGAAAACATGTCGGCTAAAATACTCACACTCTCTCTTTTAGACCACAGCTATCGATGACGACCATGACACCGTAATGGCCAACAACAAACCCAATGATCACAACAATAGCAACAACAACAATAGCCATTCATCCATGTCTATCAACAATTTACTTGGAGGCGGAGGAGGAGGAGGTAAATTGATTGGGATCACAAAGAGTGAGAGAAAGTGGGTGCGGTGCGGTGTGTGCGTGCGTGCGTGCGTAGTTGATAAATGTTAAACAATGTGTTGTGTGCTTATGGGTCAAATCCCTTTTTTAGGTTCTTCAGCGTTGACACCGGTAAGTCTGATGACCCTGCTTTTGGCACATGTCCCTTGCTCCCCACTCTCATTTCTTTTTTTCCTTTGTCCTACCATAAACCTCCTATCATCCCCTTCTCCAACGGCAGATCTTTTACTTACACACTGATGTTTTCATAATATATAGCAACAACAACGTCATTCCAATGACAGTAAGTCAAAAAGCGAGATCATATGAAAACCTGCATGCTGAAATATGTTGTTGTTATGCAGACGATGCATCAAACAAACCATCCGATCCAGTGACAACTTCTGATCCGATTATGTTACTTGCAGCAGCCGCAGCAGCTATTGATGGTCGTCCCGGCACTAATGGCACTCATGCACCTTCATCCAACACTGCATATACATCTACATCAGAGAGGAGATTGGGTGATAGTGGTTATGGTACGTGGTTACAAGGCTGCTGCTGCTTTATTTGTTTACCTGACTCATGGGCTTGTCTAGGATATTATTCACAATACTACTCATCATCCTATCCAAAGACAAAGCAGCAACAATATTCATATCACGGTTATTACGACGATATTCGAGCTCGACGTGATCGTAGAATGGCATCACCACCTGATGGATATGAACAACGTCGTCGTGAATCAGCGCCTGTGGTAAGTTGCATGTTAGTGGAGGATGATTCATTCATTCATTCATTCATTCATGTGTAGAATCGACATCGACCAGAGAGAGGAACAAATGTCTTTTCTTACCAGTACATCTCCATGGTATGTGTAACCTGCATGTTGACATGTGCTACGATCGACCTTGCGTAACCGTTGGGAAATATGATAGAAACAAAATCCAAGGATCAAGCGAAATGCTATGCATGCCTATATCACGTACATGATTTACACTGACATGACCCACCAAGATCGTATGGTAAGTTGGAAGCTTTGTGAGAAGGATGAAAAAAAAGGATGAACTTGTGACGAAGATGGCGGGAAAAAGAAAAGAGTGCTGGGCGGGTATAATAAAATTACTGATGCAAGATAACATCATAGAGAACTAAACTCGATGGTGGACATGCAAGAAAAGTCAACAGTGAAGAATATGATGCATGGGCTACTCGAAAACCAAGCGAAGGACGAATAGAAGCATCTACTCTTGGAGCATCAACGTATCATCGTCGGGGTAGTGGCAGTGTGGCACCACCACCACCACCACCTACTGCCCATGGTGGGATGGTCCATGCTGCACCAGGGGAACCACCACAACCTAAATCGTGGTACACATCAACTGGATCTGGAGCACAACCACCACCACCCCCTCCCCCTACCACAGCCACCACAACTACAACTACACCTACCGCTGCTGCTGCTGCTGCTACCACTACTACTGCAACGAGCACTGCCACACCATCCCATTATCGATTACCCCCATCGCCTTCAACTCCACACCAACCAACATCCTCAAGGCAGTCTTCGCCATCACAACATAACGGCAACAGTAATGCGATCATGATGGGAAGGCCTTTAACAGCTTTTTTACGTGATAGTCCATCAGATCGTCCTTTACCACCACCGTTTTCTTCCACAGCTACTGCAACTGCTGCTACTGTTTCTGGAGCTGGTAATGGGCGATCATCTATCCTATAACCCTATCACATCTTTTGCACACTATTTTCCTTATCCCCATCCCCCACCCCGACTCAACGTACACCCTTTTTCTCCCCATGTCTTGAAGAATCATCATCCACCAACCCAAACAGGTGCATTGCCTTTGTATGTATATGTGTCTTTCTCTCTCTCTCTATCGATCACTCTTTTTCTGTGTCTCTCTCGACTCTTTCTTTTTTTTTCTCCCCTGGTTTGCTTTGGAACAATTTCAAAAATATATAAAACACACTCACATATCGTTGCTTTTGCGAATTTCTTTTTCGGGTACTCCCCCTTTTTTTGGATCGTTGGGCGGTTCCATGACTTGGTAACACAACGCTAAACGAGTTTTACTTTATGCACGGCTTCCTCCTCCCTCCCATCTCTACTACTGTCCATTACCATCATTCCTCCTCCCCCCTGGCAACCCCGTTACTTTTTTGTTCCCTCTCTTTGTATGTCCAATGGAACCTTAATTCAAGGAGTAACCATGTAGAAAAAAATAGAAAAGAGATCCACAAAGTAAAAAGTGGCGATTCACCCGAGAAGGAGAATCTTTTTTATCTTGTCGATGGCGTTGTGTTAATAAGTTGTGCTGCGCGGCGGTTGTCTCCGCTTGCCCCGGAATTGTCGTACAATGGTAGCAATAGTAGCAAGTGGAAGAAAAAGAGACGGAGACGGTAAGTGCTCGTGTACTGTACTCACTCTCTCACAATCCCATTTTGACTCACCCTATCAATCGAGAATAGCTTAGATAAATAAGAGAAACGGATAATATAGAGCTTAATTGCTTTGCTGCAGATGGTGTGTACGTTGTGTATGTGTGTATGTGTCGTGTGTTTTGTGTGCGTTTGCGTGTGTGTGAAAGAGAAGAGTGAACGAGGGCGAGAAAGAGAGAAAGAGAGATAGAGTGTGTGAGTGAGTGATTGAAGGTGTGTTTTTCTTTGTTACTCTTTCTCTCTTCTCACTCTTTGCTTCTCTTTTTCTCTCTTCTCCCTTTACTAGCCTCGTCCTTTTTTTTTTTTACTTTGCACGACGTTGTTCTCTTTTTCTCTTTCTCTTCCTCTCTCTCTCTCTCTCTCTTTCCCTTATTTCCTAAAACACACAAGTCGCCGCCCCTCTTTTATTTTAACATCTCGCCTTTGTCACCACCATCATAAGGTTCATCATGGGTATGCCGTTAACCATCGGCTCTCCTCATCAGCAACAACGTACACCGCCTCCTTCTACTACCCCGACAAGCGCGCGCTCTTCTGAAGCAAGCACAGTTTCGGTTCCTTCACCAAAGTCTCTTAAACGAAACAGTCTTCCTCCAAAGGTGGCAACGATAAACACAAATACCGAATGTGGATTGGGTGGTGGCAATATCCCATCTTCGCCACAACAACCCGTCAAAAAGGCATGTACATATACACATACATCTACATACATACATCCGCATACATGTCTAACATATACACACTCTAGATACAGATCCCGTGGCGGTGTCCGGGGAAATGGCAAATGCCAGACATCATTGAAGAAGCATGGAAACGGCGTCAACAAGAACAAAGGTTTCAGCAGCAACAGAAAAAGGACAATGACACGATCAAAAAGACTCTTAATACTAACACCATTCCTCTTCACAAGGTAAAGGACACACAAAGGAACCATCATTTTCCCTATCTCTCTCTCTTTGACACAATCATTTGCTTTATATAGCGTCCCTGGATACCAGTGGGTCGTGTACCTGACATTTTGCCATTCCCACCACCAATCATCAAGCCGCAACAACACTTGCAGCACATGCATCCCGAATTTGAAGGCAAGCTACGCAAGGTGTTACCCAAATCAAAATCCATGGAAGGGAATCCACATAAATGTTACGTTGCCATGGCAAGAATTGGCAGTGGGTAAGTGATGACTCCTCCTCCTCCTCCTCCTCCACGTGTGGATATAAATGCATGCACATGCTAAAACGATTTATCAGTGCAAATGGGGCTGTCATGCGTGCCACCAAACGAAACGATAGCACGTGCCAAGTAGCTATCAAGCGATGTTTGATTGAAGATCACGATGTCAACCACCACACTTATGTCTTGCGAGAGATCCGTATCATGGGCTGCATCAATCATCGTAACCTGATCCAACTACGAGAAGCTGGCATGTGGAAGGATGACCTATGGATGGCCATGGAATTGATGCAATGCTCTGTATTCAATTTGCTCTACAATACGACCCAAGGTTTACCAGAACCCGTGGCTGTTTGCATTGCTCGTCAAGTTCTCGAAGGATTGATCTATCTGCATTCCAAAAATTACATGCATCGCGATGTAAAGTGCGAAAATATTTTACTCGGCCGAGATGGTCAAGTGAAACTTGGTACGTGCGCGTGGTTCTCACTATTGTGACAAAACAATTGACGCGAGTGATATTTTGTAGCTGATTTTGGCCTGGCTACACCGTTAACAAAGACCAACAGTGCTCGATTGGGTACAGCCAAGGTAATGTAGTCATGAGCAAAGTATCAAGGAACGGTATATTGATGATTGTTTTTATTATAGTGGATGGCGCCTGAGGTCATTGCAGAAGAACCATATACAGAAAATGTTGACGTGTGGTCGTTAGCAATCACCATGATTGAAATGATGGATCGTGTACCACCTCTTTATGACTTGGATGACACCCGACAAATCTTTTATCAAATTCTCTACGGCAAACCACCCTCGTTTACTTTCAGCAAACCATCTCCTACAGTGCAAAGTTTGATCCGATGGATGCTGGACCCAGATAGTCAACGTCGTCCTTATGCCAAGATGGTGCGAGAGGTAAGATGATCACCAAACTTTAATGGCAGTGTTTATATATATATACTCATTCACTTTATATAGAAATTTGATACATTGATCAGCGAAGGTCGACTAGGATGTACCGATCAAACCGAGGTGGGCGCTCTTGTCCAAGAGGTGTTTTGCAAACCATCTAAAAATTAGTTTCCCCTTTACTGTCTTTCTGTTTTACCCTCCCGTTGTGTACATAATGTCTTTTTTTTTTCTTTCTATTTACCCCCACTTACCACAACAACCCAAACCTAACGATTCCATTACCCATCTTATCCCCCAAACACAACACACTTTTTACCCAAAACACTCACACACACCCAACACATGTATATAAATACTAAACTTAATGATCAACCAAATAGTGTGGGCTAGATAGAGAGAGACAGCACAAGCAGCATTGCGGATACTAACTTTTAATGAAAGAGAATGATATACAAAATGCGAGTAATTTACTCTTCATCCTCCTCAACCAAGGTCATGGCGATACGATCCAAATCACGTTGACCATCTTGGGTGATGCGACGGCCACTACGATAATATAACGTATGAATGATCCAGATCATCTCTCATTCTCTCTCCAAATAAAAGAAAAAACTTACCCCTTCTTGTCTTGCTCAAGGACACCAATCTTCTCAAGGGCCTGGAGAACACGACGGTTGATAGCACCAGAGGCATCAACGTGGTGGGAGGGGCGGGAGCCGCGGTTGATGCGACCACCGTGGACCTTCTTCAAGGCACCAACACCAACGCACTTGCGGATGTAGATGTGGCGGGCAACAGAGGCTATTGTATGTAATTAGTATTTCCATGGAAACCAAACCATTGTATGTCATTTTTGATAGTTACCAGCACGAACGAAGAACCAGTCAGGGTCATAGGGAGCAAGCTCCTTGTGGGTGCCAGTCTTGACAATATCGACCCACTTGGGGATCTCGAGCTTGCCAGTGCGCTTCAAGTAAGCAGAGTAGGCCTTGATGAAAGCTGCAATGCGTATACATGGAATGTGTAATGAGCAAGAGAGAATATGTTTATCAGCGTCCGTATTCAAATAGGTCGTATTGTGCGTATATTTGTATTCTCGTACCGTGGGCGTTAACGTCCTTGACAGTAATACCAGCCATGGCGATTTCAAATGGGAAAGAGGAAGACCACACCAGTGCTTCGGCAGCGAGACTAAAAATTTTGCAAGCGCACAGCGAAAAAAAGCCACCGATTCTCTTTGATCCCACCTCCTCCCTCCCTCCCTCCCTCCCTCCGCATTCCATTCAATTGTTATTGGGTATCAAATCTCTCATTGTATTCACAATAGAAACAACTATCTTCATGTATCATAATAATCATCACCAGAGGAATCTATATACGAGATACCTATTAGCCATCTTCATTGTCTATCACATATATATCCAAACCATACCTTCTAATAATCGTTGAGACTGGGTGGCTGCTAGTTGTTCGTTGCTAAGATACGGTACGAGAATAGCCTCAAAGGATGTTGGATCTGCAGGGATAATGCCATCCAATACTTGCAAACTATCGCTTGACTATAAATCAAAGAATGAATCTCTTACACTCTATTCCTCGAAAAATATGCCCCATTCCATACCTGTCCTTCACGTTTTTCTCGTACCAATAAATGGCACATCAATCCTTGTACTCCTTCTCGGATATATTCCGGTAATTCGGGATTCTCTAACAGAAGCTGCAAAAGTGTTGTCAGTCCCCACTATCAATCGATCCACACACGTGTTTGGTTTACCTCGCAATAGGTGCTTGCATCACATCCAAGCAATGCCTCCAATGCATCATACACCTTGTAGTTCACAAGCAAACCATCCTGATAACACGTTAACTCGGCTGCGTAACTGGCCTGGAAATGGGAAACGGTGTCTTCACATTTGGCGCAATAAAGTAGCATGTCATTGTCTTCTTGTGTAATGGCGACAATCTTGGACCGGCATTCTCTGCATAAACGAAACACAATGTCACGAGCGCCGAGTTGGACAATGCTTGTGCCAGTGATAAGAGAGGGTTCCATGATACGAACTTGGAAAGGGATGGGCCCCTCATCATTTCCGACAATCAAATCACTTGTACCACCGTCCCACCCCCTATGCATTGTAGTATTCCGGGATGCCATACAGAAATGATAAAGAAGGAGTTAAGATGTTAAATGATTGGAGAGGATGGGAGTACATGTACTGGATATGTAGTCACTTTTACTAATGGAGGAGGATGACGACGGTCATCATACGCTGTCAAGAAAAGTGTGTAGTGAGAAAGGACATGGTGGTGGCGATGGTATTAGGTAACCATTTTAGACACAACGCTAGGCAACTACCACTTGTGATTTGTGGCAATACGTTTTACTGCATCCTGTTATATCTGTATTTGATTATCATCATCCAGAACAATTAAACTACATGATATTACCTTGCGTGGCAACATTGACTCAACCGCATAGGAAAGAAGAGGCTGGTGCTGGATCCGGGATGTAAGCTGGACCATGCGGTGGTAGAATTCATAACAAGAATCATGCGCCCATGTCCTCTGCCATTCAAAATTTTTATAATGAAGCATATGGTTTTTAAATGAATGAAGATGATCAGCATGACTCAGCGAACCTTCTGACCAAGTTTCATGTTCGAAATGGGGAATCTCAAGGTTATTCATTCTAACTGACATTTCATGATTTTGGACGGGTACGGAATTTCCGTCCTTCATAGTCAATCCCACATTATACCCTCCCATTCAATATTTTCAAATGAAGCATGAGGGCTTTATGAGACCGAAATTGATCAGCATGTCCAAGAGCATCTTGTGTGAAAGTTTCATCTTTGAGAAAGGGAATCTCGAGTCAAGGGGCCGCCCACCCTATGTATATGCACGTCCGTTCATTGTCGGACGCTCCCATTTTATTTCTCACAATGAAGCCTGCGAGTTTTATTTGAATGGAGGTGATCTGCATGTCGAAGCCTACCGCCCTGACCAAGTTTCGCAGTGGAGGTGGACAAGCGCGGGGGTGTGCACTATGCACCCTACTTGCGTTCCATCCGTCCGTCGTCTCTCCTAAGTTTGGACCGCCCGATTCACAAAATCATCATAATGAAACATGCAGTTTTTAAATGAATGGAGTTGATCAGCATGTCCCAGCGGATCTGCTTACCAAGTTTCAAGTTCGAGGTAGGGAATCCCAAGGTAATTCATACTAAATGACATTTCAATGAATCCGGGCGGGTGCGGAATTTTCGTCGATCATAGTAAACCCCACATTATACCCTCCCATTCAAAATCTTTGAATGAAGTGTGAGTTCTTTATTAATACAAAGTTGATCAGCATATCCAAGAGCATCATGTATGAAAGTTTCATGTCCGAGAGAGGCAATCTCGTGATCATGGATTAGTTTACAGTGTGCAGGGATTATCTGACTGTGCCTGAGCAATTTAATTTCCAGCTCTTTCCATCCCCAACCTCTTGCCTCTTTCTCCCACTCTCAACTGTTGCCCCATTCAACTATAACTACCATCTGCGAACGATTGTCCTGCTTCAACCCATCATGTCAATTCTACAACTGTCTTGATCCGATAGCCTTTGACTGAATGGCAAGTTCACGGCATGTACACAACCTTCTTGTCACTCTACTACAGTACCTGCCTTGCACCACTCCTTCTCTTGTACACTCCTCTACCACGACCAATCGTAACAGCATTCATTCCAGCAGTTACTATTAGCAAGGTCTTTACTCCATTGCACTCAAACAGCGTTCACAGCCTTGTCACTCTACTACAACACGCGCTCTATACACTCCTCTGTCACTACCAAACGTGCCAGCAGATGCTATTCCTTTGTCTCAAGTTACCTGCGGCCTCTTCGACTGAGCAGCTGCTAGCCGCTGTATAGAAGCAGCTTTTTTTACGTGTGGCAACTTTCTTTATGCATACAACTTCTAATGGATGATGCCATATCACCCGCAATCCAAGCACTGTTCGCCTTGTTGAGCTACAATGAAAATGACTAACAAAGAGATAGACCAACACCTGGATGGAAAAGGAAGCATATCTACAGCGACCACAGAGGCTTTTTCTTATATGGATGGATATATGCAATCAAGTGCAGTAATGTGGAATCCTGGAATACTGCTTTTGTTACTTGGCGCGTCGTCAGCAGGAACGATGAATTGTACCTCGTGGATGCGGTTGAGGATGACGATGGATTGGATGGTATGGACAAGAGGTCTTATATCTTTGACGAGAGGCGGTTTACCACCATGGATGATATTGCAACACTCAAGTCAATGCATGCAACATCAGCTATTTCTACAATCATGGATGAAGATGCTTATGACGACAGCAACCAAGAATACTATTGCATAACGATACCCGCCGATTCTATGTGATCCACTGGTTGGCTTCTGGATTGAAAGGGAGGATAGCAATTTGAAGGCCGGAAGGCAAGATTAGATTACCCACATCATTGTATCGAGACTCTTTGTTCCTTTTGTCATTTCACTTTCATTAAAGCTTCTCTGTTCATACGCTGATACTGTAGACGATGGGTAGGGTCAATAACGGATTGTATACATGTCCAAATAGACGCTTGTATTTTCAACGATAATTAACCTTTAGTAAAAATGGTACCTAGCAACACTGCTTGATACGGAAGCTTGTTCCATTGTAAGCTTAAATCATTACGGTTAAGAATGATGAGTTCTGTGGCACAAGTACATACATCGTGATGCTTGCCTATGACAACGACACTATAAGCATGAGCCACCTTGTAAGTATAGCCTTATATGAGAACGAACCCTGGAGACAAGCAATACCATTACCGCTCATAATCTGGATGCACTGATCATTTTTGGCTTGTTAACCATACACCATCATAGGCGGACCTTACTATTTAGGGATTGTCCATCATGCACTCTCCACCCAATAAGAACCCTTCAAGCCCTGCCCCTCTGAGTATTACTACACCAGTCCCTCTGCATCTTTTCCATTATCAGGGTCAAGCTACTTAACAATGTACAAAGATCACTTGTAATATAGCATGCATAAGAAAACATAAAGATGTCTATATCTCCAAACTTTATAATGAAACATGAGGTCTTACATAGAACAAAGTTACTCGTTGGGGTCTAAAGTACCATGTGTAGAAGTTTCACGATCGTGGTGGCCAATCCTAGATTTCGCGATGTCGCCACCAGCCAAACTGGATCCCAGGGTCGACCTCGTGAATTTTTTTTCGACGAGGCTGGTAGTGACATTGGGTGAATCTGAGGATGGCTAGCTAGATCGTGAAACTTGCACACAGGGTGCGCTTCACCCCGACGAGCAATATTGTTCGATTGAAGACCCCACGTTCCATTGTAAAGTTTAGAGATACAGGCAATTTTACGTTTTTACATATGCTAAAACCATGATGCTATATGACAAGTGGTGTTTGTTCATTGTGAAGTAGGTTGACTCTGATAGAGCGGAAGGTGCGCAGGGGCGTGCATGTGTAACACAGCTCATTTGCATGATACTTCACAATGAACAAACATCACTTGTCATATAGCATCATGGTTTTAGCATATGTAAAAACGTAAAGTTGCCTGTATCTAAGATTGGCAAGCTTGATCGAGGAAACATGATTGACAAGGTGCGCTCCACCCCGACGAGCAATATTGTTCTATGAAAGAGCCCATGTTTCATTGTAAAGTTTTGAGATAAATGCACTTTCTCGTTTTTACATTATGCTGAAAAGCATGATGCTATATGACAAGTGGGGTTTGTTCATTGTGAAGTAGCTTGACCCTGATAGAGCGGAAGATTAGCAGGGGTGTGCATGTGTAACACAGCTCATTTGCATGATCCTTGACAATGAACAAACATCACTTGTCATATAGCATCATGGTTTTCATATGTAAAAACGTAAAATTGCCTGTATCTCTAAACTTTACAATGGAACGTGGGGTCTTCAATCGAACAATATTGCTCGTCGGGGTGAAGCGCACCTTGGGTGCAAGTTTCACGATCTAGCTAGCCATTCTCAGATTCACCCAATGTCACCACCAGCCAAAGTGAATCGAGGTCGACCACTTGAATTTTTTTTCGACGAGGCTGGTGGTGACATTGGGTGAATCTGAGATCGGCGAGCTAGATCGTGAAACTTGCACACAAGGTGCGCTTCACCCAGCCGCGCAACTTTGTTCGATTGAAGACCCCACGTTTCATTGTAGAATTTTTAGTTATGGGCACCTTCATGTTTTGCATATGCTGTAACCATGATGCTATATGAAAGGTGGCCTTTGTTCATTGTCAAGTTGGTAGACCCTGATAGAGCCGAAGATGCAGAGGGACGTGTTCGTGTAGCACAGGTCATGTGCATGATACTTCACAATGAACAAACACCACTTCTCATATAGCATCACTCTCACAGCATATGTAAAAACATAAAGGTGCCTGTTTCTTCAAATTGTCATAATGAAGTGTCGCGCCTTTATGAGAACAAAGTTGATCAGCATGGCCGAGAGGACCTTCTGACCAAGTTTCACGTTCGGGATGGACAATATCGGCGGGTGCGGTCCGTACATGTATCTATCTTTCCGTCCATACAGTTGGACGCTGCCATCCATGACTTCATAATGAAGCGTGGCATCTTTATGACGACGAAATTGCTCGTCGCGGTCGAAATTACCTTGCATGAAAGTTTCAGGCGCGAGATGGGCAATCTCAGGCTCAGGGAGCGTCGACCCTACTTTTGCCTATATTTGGGCTGGCCGGCATTCAAAATGTTCATAATGAACCATGCAGTTTTTAAATGAATGAAGTTGATCAGCATGTGCGAGAGTGCTGTCTGAGCAAATCTCATGTTCGAAATGGGGAATCCCAAGAAACTACATAGTAATTGACTTTTTGATAAATCCGGTGCCTTCCCAATTTTCCTCCGTCATAGTCAATCCCCCATTATACCTTCCCATTCAAAATTTTCAAATGAAGCATGGCTTCTTTATTAAGACAAAGTTGATCAGCATGACCAAGAGCATCTTGTGTGAAAGTTTTAGGTTGGAGAGGGCCAATCAAGGTCATGGATTCATTTATAGTGTACATGGATCTCTGATACAGTGTCTGATCTATTTAATTTCCACCTCTTCCAGTTTTAGCTTCTTCCCTTTTCCTCCTCCCATTCTCAACTGTTGCCCCATTCAAGTACAACTACAACTATAACTGCAAACGATTGTCCTGCTTCAACCCATCATGTCAATCCTACAACTGTATTGATCCTATTGTCTTTGACTGAATGTGCAAGTCCATGGCGTGTGCACCACACTACAACACCCACGTTTCTTGACACTGCACCTTCTTTTGTACACGACCAATCGTAACAACATTCATTCCAGCAGTTGCCATTGGTGAGGGGTTCACTTCAGTCTCAAGCTACTTGCAGCAGCAGCCTGCCTTACAGCATTCTTAACGTGGACAGCAGATAGCCATTGTATGGAAGCAGCTTTGTTTACATGCGGCAGTCTGCTTTGATACATACATGTTCCAATGGATGGGATGCCATATCAGCTATCAAGCACACTGCACTACAAGCAATCTTCAACGGGTTGAGCTGCGAAGGAAACGACCAAGCATGATGTTGACCAACAGCAGGATGGAAAAGGAAGCATATCAGTAGCAACCACATGGCTATATTCAACCATACGTATTGGATTTGATGGATGGATACAATAAATTGCAGTGATGAGATGTCCTGGAAAATTGCTCGGGCTACTTGTCGTGTTGTCAGCAGGAAGAATGGATCAAGTTACATGGATACGGTGGAGGATGACGGTGGATTGAATGGAATTGAAGGATGAAGGTGTTTACAGTCATGGATTGGAATACTCGAGTCAGTGCAACCATGGATGAAGGATGTTTATGATGGCAGCAACCAAGAAGACAATGACACCAGTATCCCTGTTGCTTTTATGTAGTTCACCCATACCTTATTCCAGTTTACGATGCTACTCCTTTATTGTATATACTTGATAAACATCCACGCTACTACCATATGCTATTATTCTTCGACTTTTTCATTGAATGAGAATAGTATTCAACATATCATTTGGAAGGGCATCTACTATCATCTCATTTGTGCAAGATGTGGCACACTTGTTGAATGGGAGTGGATCGTTTATTGCTTATATGGAATATACTGACTGCATATTAAATTAGCATTCTTGCATAAATTAGGCGGGAAGACAAGTGGAGGATGTCGATCATGGCTGGAATCCAAGTGCTGAGTCAAGTGTGGCGTTTCACATGAATCCGCATGGATTCAGGTACTCACTTTGGTAAGCTCCAAAGGTCTGTGTGTTCTCAGCCCAAAAAAATGACGAGCAAAGAGAGCAAAAGGAACCAAACTCGGTGTAACATTTGCCTCGTTTTATTTTCTGCACTTTCTCTCAAGCACGACACACCCACACACATATTCACACCACGCACACAACCAACCCTCCTGTTGCTTTTCCACCCCTTGACCATTCCTCTCTCTTGTCTCGTTTCCCGAGTTCCATTTCCTCCTAATGGCGCCCGTTCCTCACATGCGTGGCCCAGATGACGACCAAGACAAGCAAGCTTTGCTCCAAGACCATAAAACTGCAGCCGACTCGGATGACAATCGGTCAACGGATGACTACAACACTGAAATGAATACCAGGTCGTCAGCAACAACGAACGCGTCCAATAGAAACGAGGAACATGATGATGATGATACTACTGCTGCCGCAGCTACAGCAACCACCGAATATTATGATTCTTTTGATGTGGATGATTCAGAGACAGCGTTGCTTCATGACAACCGCCCAAGGGACTTGAATGAGGCTGAAAATGCCGAGACTACTTACCGGTTACCATCCGAAGGAGGATCCGTATTTGCCAGCTTTGTAAGTATTGGGTAGTGGATAGTGTGTGTGTGTGTTCTTGTGGCTCATAGGGGAGGATGTGTCATGTTGTCTAACAAGAATAGCCACCATCTTATAGCTCAACATGTCAAACAGCATCATTGGTGCAGGAATCATTGGTCTTCCATTCTCATTCAAAGAAGCTGTAAGTATCGAAAAGGATCATATACGGGGTCCATCTTTTAACGTGTGTCCTAGGGATTTGGTATGGGTCTGATACTCTTGATCATTCTTACGATCCTCGTGGGTAAGTTTAGCCGGCTTCTCTTTTTATGATATCATTTGACCACACGAGACTCATACGCATGCCCACATTACAATAGATTGGACCGTTCGTCTTTTGATTTACAATGGCAAGTTATCTGGGCGACCCAATTATCAAGATCTTCTCGAGTACGCCTTTGGCTGGCCAGGGCTATTGGCTATTTCTCTTGCACAATTTGTCTTTGCATTTGGTGGTAAGTGTAGCTTGTTATCTTCATCCCTATCATTTCTAATACTAATCTTCTTCATCGCATATAGCCATGTGTGCATATTGTGTTATTATTGGTAAGGGAACATGGAGGATGATTGGAAGATGACATGTTGACACGTGACCCATTAGGTGATACGATCCCGCATGTTTTCCGATCTCTCGTTCCCAATATTGACACGCTGCCGTTTGTGTGGATCTTTGCCAACCGTCGACTCTGTATCACGTTTTTCACGGTATTGGTATCTTATCCACTTTCGCTCTACCGAGACATGTCAAAATTGGCAAAGACGAGTGGTTTGGCACTGATTACCATTTTTGTTATTATCGTCAGTGTCTCACTGGAAGCGCCCAAGATGCCAGCTGAACTTCGAGGTGACCCTTCGTTGCGTTTTAGCTTTGCCAACAATGAGATCATACAGGCTGTCGCAGTCATTAGTTTTGGTAAGAGAGATGATTTGGATTTGGGATTGGTATAATGCGGGAGAGAAAGAGAGAGAGCATGTATCTAACACAACGTAGCCTTTGTTTGTCATCACAATAGCTTCATGATCTTTGGCTCATTACGGCAGCCGAGTATGAACCGGTTTGCCAAGGTGGCGCACTACAGTATGGCACTTTCCTTCGTAACGTGCACGGTATTGGCACTTTCAGGCTACATGTCATTCACGGACAAGACCGCCGGTAAGTTGTGTGATAGGATGGATCCATAAGCGAATGCGAATGACATGCTAATCACCTGGTTTAGGTAACATCCTCAATAATTTCCCGGCAGACAATACGTTGATCAATGTGGCACGGTTGGCATTCGGCATGAACATGTTCACCACGCTTCCACTAGAAGCCTTTGTGTGTCGTGAGGTATAGGGAAAAATGGGAATCATATAGCTTTGTCTGACAAGGTTATTGTGTGTATACAGGTATTGGAGATTTTATTCTGGTCATCGTCACCTCACAGCACCGTGCGACATGTAGTCATCACGACGTCCTTGGTGGGTGTATCACTCTTGATCTCCTTGTTGACCTGCAACCTCGGCATTGTATTGGAGCTGACGGGCGGTTTTTCGGCAACGATGCTCGCCTACATTCTCCCGCCACTATGCTATCTCAAACTTGCCAAAGACTCCATATGGCAAATCAACAAAATTCCACATTGGGCTACACTGATATTTGGATTGGTGATTATGATATTCAGCACGTCTTTCAGCATACAAAAGGTCGTTCTTGGAACATCGGATCCGGGGCCAACCTGTGACCTCTGATAAGAGAGATCGAGCAACATCCATTCCCCTGTACTCTAGACGAATTTACTTTTCTGTGTTATTATTATATGCATTATCATTGAGGAAAATGGATATTCATCATGCGCTGTCAAGTATGGATTACAAGACGTGAGGGTTATCATCAAGGCTGGTTGCTTAGTGCCGCAAGGAACTGGAATCTGGATCTGAGATAGTAGGAGGGGATGCAAGCAACTGGCAACTGTGATCATATGTGAGCGATGGATTGGATGATGCTGTTATAGAAATCAATGAGGCAAGCGTATCTTTGGAAGAGAGAGATGTTCTTACGCATATGGAAAACGTATACAATCAATAAAGTTACTAGTAGAAAAACAAGACATGCTATTTTTTTGGGTTGCATATGGCGTGGCATGCATATGTAAAAATGTACACACATGGACAAGGGTAAAAACAAAAGAATAAATGGCATAGCAAAAAGGTAGAAACAGGTTATGAGGGTGTGAATGATGTTAAGTTGAAGGGCAAGCAAGGGGAATAAAGGTATATACTTTGTGTTGCATATGAGTGAATGGAAAACTGAATGACGAGAAAAGACAACAAGATGCACAATGACAGGGTTATTGGAGCCAGAGTCTCACCGTACCATCGGCCTTGATGACCCATTCAACAGTGAGCACGGTACCGTGAACAAAATCCTTTGCAACTACATCGTCATTCACTGATAATGCGGCCGAAAAATGAGATCGATTGCCATCGTTACTGGAGTTCCTGCGTGGAAATGAGGCCTTGTTGACCTGCTGGTTATTCAAAGAGGCCTTGGAAGGCCGCTGATGTCGCCATAATACTTCAGATACTTGGCTGTGGTGAAGTGAAAGTACTGGACATAGCTGAGCTACTAGCTCGTCAACCGTAGCTTCGCTGAGAACGACATGATGCTTGCTTGGTGCACCTTGATGAAATTGCTGATGTTGAGTAGTTTTGACGTGAATATACAATGAAATGTCTGCTATCTTATCACGTGAGCAACGCTTCTAGTTGTAAAATCAGCATTTGTTACATACCTGTCTTGCTATTAGTGTTAGTGCTGGGTGATGCAATGGTGGAATCATGCTGTGAATAGCTACGTTTACGGGTGTTGCGTTCTTGTGCATCGATTAATGGTGCATCCTCCACGGGGATGGTGCTGTTGTCATTGTCTTCAAGGGTCGACAAGCGAATAAATTCGCTATATGGCTTTGGTTGATGATAGGTGTTCCAAATAGGCTGCTGCTGTTGAGCATCATCTGCTTTATAGGTTGAAGCTTTTAATAAGCGTCGTGTTGTCCAAAGGGAAAGATGACTTCTTACCTCCGTAGACACGTTCCATGTGCCTGCTGATTTGTTTGGCATCGTCCTTGTTTTTACGCTCGGCACCCTACATATATAAACCCCCTTACATTAACAATCCAACTAACAACCCCTTTCTTTGCCCCATTATGTATATACGCATTTTGCCCCTTACGCACAGACAATTATGTGCGATGGTTACATACCTTGTCCCGAAAGAGTTTGATTTTGCAGTAGGATTGTTCCACATACATATCTCCGCCTTCTTCGACTGACACAACGCGAGTCTCCATTTGTGCTCGTAATGGGATTCCTTTTACGCCCTTGATACGTGAAAAATCAGTCGACAGGCAATTGAATCGGATGTTAAGCTTGGCACTGCCGGTCCAGTCAAATGTGATACGATCAAAACTTGGATACCGCACATTATGGATCCCCATCGATTGACGCTCATCTAAATTTTTTGGTGTTATCATTTTATGCTACGTGTATCACTTTTCGACTCCTCTATATCTACCGCCCCCTACTTACCTAAAGACATCACACGAGCAGTAGATGGTTCTTTCTGCTGACCGAGCCAAAATTTCCAGTAGTTGAGCGCAACTTTGCGATGTGATGGTTCATGGAACATGATGATGAAAGTGCTAGTAATGAGCTGATCCGTATCATACACATCTTGTAGATGGATGCTGTAAGATTGACCTCGATTAAGATATGTTGTCGGTGACCCATCACTGATCTGGGTAGCTGCTGTCGGTGCTATTATTATATAACACACCCGCACAGCAAAGGCATTGTACAGTGAGTATTAAATGACCACGATCCTTGCTATTCTTTCTTACCTTTAAGCACAATCCGAAATTGCAATGCTTCTTTGCTATTATAACACCCGCATATACTTTTTTAGTGTCTCTATTATGATGTGACAGATGTGGCAAGAAGAACCTACATGTCTGAATTTGAATGATTGTGCAAGGTTGATCCCGGAAGAGCGGAAGCAGGTCCCGCTATGGTTGCCGATGGTGTTACCATGGGTCTCGCAGTAGGTTGTAGTGGATGTTGTGGTATGGATGTTGTTGTTGTTGTTGACATCATTTCGGCATCCGTGTGCGAAGATGATATGCAAGCCGATGTCGCCAATGTCATACTATGCATCATGCTGTTTGCAGGGGTTGATACTGGTGCCGCTGTTGCTGCTGTTGTTGCGACCACCGATGCCATGTTATTATTACAAGCATCCCCACCATTGCTGACACCGCTTGAGATCATGATAGGCGATTGCTGTATATATTCACCAGCAGAGTTGTTGTATGACATTTGATGCCGGCATTGTTTTTTGGTGACAATACAAGAAGGATCGTATGGTGGTGTTGCGGAGCTACCATTAGAGGCAAAGGTAGAGGACAGTAAACAAAACGTGCGCTGCGGTGACACGAGGCTGTCATCGGAATAGCATCCGTTGCTAGCAGAGCCTATCATGCCCATGATCGGGTCATGCCCCATTCCCGTGCCGTTCCATACGACTGGCATCCTATTACTGCATTGCTCTCGCATCATGTTGATGTCCGCTGGTGGTTTAAAGTAATCTTCTTCAGACGCGACAACACTTGGTGTAAGCAACATGGATGATGATGATGATGTCGTTATTGCTGATGGGTCACCGAATTGTGGATAAAGACCATTGTCCGCAGTGATCGGTGTCATCATTGTATTAACTTCTGTACCATAGGAAAGGTGCTGTTGCTGCATATCCATGGGCAATGATGCATACATTGGTGTGGCTAATGGTGGTGGGGAAGATAAAGATGTCGTTGTTGGCATGACCCAACCGTCATTTGACAGCTGCTGTAGTTGGTGCTGCTGTTGATGATGGTGGTGGTGATTATCCATGCTGGTATTTCTGCATATGCAAGAGAAAGAAAGGAACATGAATAGGATGTCCTGACGTGGTAATCCCGATTATGACAGTGATTGTTTTGTCTTACTTGGATGATGCTTCACAAGGCACGTAATACGACGTGGCGGTGATGGTGTTGTTGATGCAGTCTGTGTGGAATAGCATATGCAAAGCACACACACTCTCACACGTATACACGCAGCTGTTGTAGAAAGGGAAAAAAGTTTCAAGAAGGAAAAAGATGTGGATTCAATCTTCAGATCGTTTTATACTACTGCACATTCCCCCATCCCGGGTACCAAACACACACACGACACGCACACATATACACACACAACCTCTCTCTATTCTTTTTTTTCATGCTCCCCCACCCCCGGTTATCTCCTTGTCCCACCATAATCTTCACCGGGCAATCGGTATTATGTTCTTGGTTTGGATAGTTTCCTGAACGGAAATGCCTACACAATTAGGTCATCGTTGATGTATACGCGTATGAGCGTGGGGTCAAATAAAGCTGTACAAGGAAGGAGGTGGGATGAAGATGATGCTATGCACAAGCTGGGGGAGGTTGAGGATGAGGGGCGGGGGCTAAAGACGATGATCGCAATACGAAACAAAAGAAATGAGGAGAAGGGTCTCGTTCGCTCTCTCTCTTTCTCCGAGAACAAAGAATGTTTTTGTTACTGGAACCATTTTGCATGAGCTCCCAATAAGAGTAGAGGACCCCACATTACTATTCTTTTGACCCATAGCATTTTTCCCTTGTTATAGCTTTTCTCCATAAGGAGCACGACAACAACAAGCTTCCGACAAGAGGAGTGTCAATAAAATAAAATTGTTATGCATCACAATTCACAAAGCATTGGTATCGTTTCAGCTTAGGTAGCACATGTCCTTCGTAGAGAACGAATCATTATTGATGTCTACTCTTCAACATGCTACTTACAGCCGCATCTACACGAGGGGATCTGCAAAGAAAGGGACCCTATTCTTTGACCTAAAGTATCGTATTGTCAAATCGAAGATTAGTATACTGCGTATGGGCGGGGAACTCCTGAACGACATAGCAGCGCCCCTAAATAAGGTAAATGCCTATGTGATAAGTAATGCTATCCCTGGCTACTCAAGCATGCATCCTTTGTTTATCACCAGTGATTAGCAGCATTATGCTTTGCACCATTGGACAAAGATGACAAAAAGGCGCTTCTTCGTGCACAGCGATCTCAACAATGAATCAACCCAAGGAGATCAAAAGGAGTGCATGATGCTGCACATCCCTGTATCTGTGATTCTTCTCCTTTGCTCCCCCACACATATTAACACATCATGTACCCAGATGTCTCTTGCATTCTTGATTCTTTAAGAAAGCCTTTTTCATTGGACATGACAAAGGAGTTGACAATGGGCATCAATGAACCCTGACCGAAAAATGATCCCTGGGGATTTGCATATACATCTTTCCATCATCTAAAATTATTCTGATCTACCAACATAGTGCTATCATTGCTCAACAATGCTCCCTGATCTTTTTATATATACAATGATCCCAACCATTACATATTCTACTATGGGGATATTTCTCACCATTGCCATTATACAAAAAAGGGAAATGTGATACGCATCTTTGTGCGCACGCCTATACTGCAGGTTCAGTGGATGACATCGGCATGAATAAAGTAATGCATTTTGTGACGATAGTAAACCTCCTCTCTTTTTTATCATCAGTAATAGCCTGTTGTCAATGCATCCTTGAAGAGATGTTACTAGAGCATCCATACACACTTTATCACGAATGCTTATAATCCTTTGAATGATCAACAACACGCTCGTGTACATGTTCCATCTTGTAATGTGAGCACATGCTGTATCCCCGACGTCATTGTGATGATCCTTTTCCCCTTTCATAGATTATGTATCCAATTCATCATTGAAACAAGCAAGCTGTATGCAATCATTGGCCTCTAATATGCATGTGAAGAAGTGTATTACACGTAACCGAGATGTCACCGATCGATAAACCGACCCAATTTGACGTCGATGTGAAGGAGAGAGAGAAAGAAAGAGATAAAGAGAGAGAGAAGCGAAAGAAAAAGGGGGGATGTGCATACATTCTTTTTTCTTTGCCTCTCTCTCTCTATCACTTTCTTTTGTCTCTTTGCCTATCCATTCTTCTTTGTTCTTGGACAACCCCCTTTTTATTCTCTCCTTTGGACTCCTTTTTTCTTGGATTGTCTCCTCTGACGCGATACTAGGTGACCCTTGTTGTAGCGTCAACACATTATCCACCATCACAAGATACACATGATGTTGAAGGACAATGATGTATTCATTCAAACATGTACGCTAAGCTATTGCTGCAATACGTCACTCGTCAAGGCTGCTGCTATCTTGAAGAGCACCACCACCTCGCTTGGCACCGTGGATGAGATCAAACCAGTGAATGGAACGGGGCAGTTGACCCAGGACGTGTACAACACTGTATGGGGAGTACCGCATGGAATACGACGATGGATTGAAGCCATGTGGGCGCATGTTGTGAACGACGACTCTTCCAATATACGACCTAGATGGGATATGAAAACAGCCTTGCTTGTCACAGCACTACAAACCATGCGAGATCAATCACTCACTTGCAGTCTCCAATTTTGGCGTATGGGTTTGAATCAATTACGCTGGATATGCACTCCTCCAAGTGATGCCATCATTGTGCCCTTTGCTATTTCCGTGCATTCGAGAGGACTACCGGGGATACTCAAGGACGTCGATCAACAAGAAAATGGCGCTCGTATCATTGAAGCTGAATGGGTCAAGGCACCAACATGTTCAACAACTATTGACCAACAAGATCAGTATCCATATAAACGCTTCTGGCATCGATATCTTCCGTACTCACGTCCTGAGCTGTTGTCCCCAACATGCAGCACCACGAGTAGTAATGCAAAGGAAGAAAAGGTCGTGCTGTTCATTCATGGCGGTGGTTACGTTGCAATGAGCTGCGAGACGCATCGCTACTTGACATACAAGATTAGCAAAGCCACTGGTCGTAATGTACTTGGTAAGTTTGACAAAGCTGTATACCTTTGACGAGTATTGACGCGGGAAGAGATAGCTTTCAATTACAGGCTCGCACCCGAAGTCAAATTCCCAGGGGCTTTGTACGACACAGTGCAAGCATACCTTCATCTAATTGACGATTTGCATATGGATCCGAAGCATATTACAATCATGGGTGATTCTGCTGGTGGAGGTCTTTGTATGGCATTATCCTTGTATTTGCGTGATCATGGAGCACCCTTGCCTGAAGCCATGGTACTATTATCAGTTGAGTAATAATTCTGCTACACGTGGCATCCCTCCCAAGCTGACAATGATAAATTATATACATAGCCATGGGTCGATTTGACATTTGGATTTCCAAGCTGGGCGAATGCTGAAGCACACGATTGTCTGCCACCAAAACCTGCTTGTTGGGACAAGAACCCTGCGATGCTCTATTTGGGAAAGGAAAATCATGAAAAGTTATGTCGACATCCATACGTCTCGCCTATCTACGCATCCAATTTCAACGATCTACCAACGACTCTGATCCAGTCAGGCGGATGCGAGGCACTTCGTGACGAAATTGTGGAACTGGTTCGGAAGCTTAAAGATTCTCGGATGTCCACCATTGTGCAACATGAACAATACGAGGTAACCTTTGACGATGATTCTCCTTTTGCTCTTGGTTATTGAATCCTTTTATTCATACTAGGACATGCCCCATGTATTTCAATTGTTCCCTTTATCCCAGAGCCAAAAAGCTATCGACAGTATTGGTCGCTTTGTTAGATCATTATAGTATAGCGTAGTAGAGACATGATGGCTACACCAACATAAAAAGGAAAAGATCGCTGTGTTGTTTTCGGCAAAGCCGAGATGTGTTCCGAGACTTTTGTGTTATTTCTGCGCTGTGAGAGTGTACGTGAGCGAGTAATAATTACCGCCAAACATATCGAATGTTATTCATCCATCCAAAAAAAGAGACAAAAGATGCATCGTCATGCGGATAATAATTGTCCTTTGCTCATTCTTCATTGGCTCCCCCACTTATCATTCAACAATTTCCTCAAGCGGATAAGCCGAAGACGTGGTAAAAAAAGAAAAGAAAATGATGGTAATGGTGGGTGTTTTATGGATCATGGGGCCAGATTGCTTTTTCAAGTGTGAAGGTTTTGTTGGTCGTTGCGTTGGATGACTGGGGAAAAAAGTAGGCTCAGCATGTATTTGCCTATGATTCTTTCCCACAAGGCGTATCATGGGAAGAGTACAACATGTACGATTGGCTACTTCAACTCCATGTGCACGTCGTTAATCTGTCAGATTGCCACGTTACTTGATGCTCACCTTGTATACTGCCCATTGTTTTAGAAGGGATAAAAATGACGGTGAGCAGTGTGTGTGTGCATATGTCAGCTGTTGTGCGTATTGTTGGATAGAAAATAGAGCAATGATGAAACGTGCAGCCTGCAGCCGATCCCATTTTGTCATGCATAAGAGATGCGTCAGGTTTGCCAATGGGCAGGGATCTTGTAGATAGAGCACTTTTGGTGTGTGAAAGGTTCCTGACGGGCGAGTATCGCCGATGTTGTACAGCAGGCTGCAATAAAAGATGCCTATGTGAGATAGCAAGCAGCAATGTGCATGTATGTATGTATACACCAGAGTTTAATGGAAATGTCACGTCTGTGTAGGCTGTCCTTCCTCACATGGCATCAATGATGTCCTATCGGGTCACACGCGCGGAACGAGCAATACCGAGATATGCTGTTTCATCCTTGAACAGGGTGCGTTGATTTGACAAAAACCGACTAGCCCGTGCGTTGCAAATATTCTTGGAAAGAACGCCTTCTGGATCACTCTTTTTATTTCTTCGAGCTTTATGTACCCTCATTCTTTGCCCATTGTTGGCAACAAAAGTGAAAAAAAAGAGGGAGTTGCTGCTGCCAGCAAAGATTTGGTCACCACTCTCCTTATAGCTCCGTGTACAGGTGATCGTGTACAGCCAAGCCGAGATGGGATATACGCAAGAGGGACCCACATAAACAATTGCTTTTCTCTGTTGTATGCGTGTACCACGTCAAAATAGCGTTTGTTTATAAAGGCCTGAGCTTTCACATCAACAGCTGCTTTTTCCTTTCTTTTTCTCTCTTCCTTGCTCTTTTATCCCACTTATGAACACCAGTTGCACAGGCACAACTCATCCATTTGCATCTCCACCATCAGACGAATTTTATGCCTTAGGCACATTTACTCGCACTCCTGATTTGGCGACGTCTTCATTGACGAGTTCTAGCTGCTCACCTTCCGATGGTCCGATCTTGAGCACGACAACACCGAGATCCACTAGTGATTATTCATCACGCTATTACGGACGTACTCATGAAGTGATCAATCGCATACAAGGCATGATGCTTGGCTGTTATCACGATCCATATGCAATCGACCAAAACCAAGAGAACGCCGTCATTTGTCACCAACAACAGCAACATCATCATCACCATGACTTTTTATCCGATAGTGGCATAGAACCACAACATCATCACACACAACAGCATCAAGCATCATCCTATTGGACTTCGCCTATGTTTGCAGGTGCCCCAATACGATTTCCACCAACATCAATAGTTCATGGCGTCCTTCCATTCCATCAAGCACCCTTGTTTCAACAGCCCAATGACAGCAAAAACCCCGATCCTGCTTCTTACACCACCGAGTATTTACCTTCGCCATCCTCTTACAGCAATGGTACTGTGGTTGCACCGCCACTTTCAGCAGCACCAGCACCAGCACCGCCTTCAACGCTTCAACATCATCAATCAATACCACCTACTGCTCCAAGTACTACTAATACAACACATACAACTGCATCTACTTCATCGTCACCACCTTTTTCAAATGATGATGATGAACAACAAGGCATCGAAAACGACGATCATGCTTTTTTCCCTCCTCTGGAAACAAGTATACAAGAACAACAAGAGCACAATCATTCACAACCGCAGCCATCACCCGAAGAAAGGCCTTATGGATGCTCGGATTGTGCTTCTGCATTTGGCCGACGACAAGATTTGAAACGACATGTCAGCTCTGTGCATAGAAAAGTCTTTCCTTACGAGTGCATCCAATGCCATCGCCTCTTTAGCCGTAGAGATTCATTATTACGCCATGAACGTAATTCGTGCCATCGACCTGCCATTGCTCCCCACCATCCACATCCATCAACGTCTACAGTGTCATCATCATCATCTCGCCGCAGTAACAATACTGCATCACCATCACGTCGTAATGTGCAGCGAAGACGTCGCCGCAGTAATCAAGGGACGACGACAACTACTTCCACCACGACAAAGTATCAGCGTAACAGTAACAACATCTCCACCACAACCACTTCTTGTAGTAGCAACAACAACGATGGTAACCGTACCCGATCCTCAAGTCGTCGTTACAACACTATGATGTATTAAGCAATGTCATTTCCTTGTTATCTTATGTAAATTATCCAAGCGTACATAACTCCCTCCCATGCTTTAAATCTCCAACATGTCAAACACGCACACGCACACACATATATATATACATCTTTTCAATCACCATTTTTTCCTTGTTATTGTGTCTTTATTGATGAGCGATGAAAATAATAACAAAGGCTGTCGAATCTTAAGGCAGCATGATATATGCAACATTGCAATTACGTATGTCATTCATAAGCTATTCATCTCAGAGTTCCAAGATTCTATCATCAGCAATCGGAGGTGGATGATCATGTGGTGTGATCTCGGGATGAGCGGGTTTTTTCTCCTCCTGTTGAACCTGGAGCTAGCCCATATGATAGATCGTCGTCGGGTGTCGGTATTCATTCTTCTATGTCTCCCGTCGATCCTTCTCCATTCATGGTCACAATAACAATCATCCTATATTTTGAACCGGTAGGAAGAAAAATAAACAATGAATGCATCTCAAGCCAAGGGCCATGTCCTCAGGGCAATTCTTCCCACCCTACAAGTCTCATGATATACCACACACACACACCATCCAAATTTGATAGAATAAAAACCATCCACAGCTGTCTTCATCACACACCACATGCTGTCATTCAACATAAAGTTTCATGTGCAGGCCCGTAACGAAAAAGGAAATTGAATTAAAAATGTATATACAATACACAAAGGTTTCTTTACAAGGTAATTTGATTGCCTGTCAATAGAGTATACACCTCCTTGTACTTGTCCAAGGTCTTCTCGGTCACTTCGGATGGCAACTCGATGCTGGTCTTTTTGTCAAAGTTGATGGATTCAAGGTAGTTGCGCACGATTTGCTTGTCAAAGCTTTCTTGACCACGGCCAGCTTCATACTTGTTGGCAGGCCAGAAACGAGAGGAATCTATTAAATCCCGATTCAGCCATTAGCATATGCCTTTTCCAAAACACACACCCCACATTATCATTTCCTTTCCAGTATATCCCGATGCCCATCTGTAACAAATACACACTTACCAGGGGTCAAGACCTCATCTACCAGCACGAGGTTGTTGTTCTCATCCAATCCAAATTCAAACTTGGTGTCGGCAATAATGATTCCCTTTTCAGCAGCATATTCACTGGCTTTGGTGTACAAGTTGATAGCAGCGTTGGTAACCTTAGCAGCCAATTCCGCATCACCCAAGATCTCGGCCATCTTTGAAGGATGAATGTTTTCATCTACGTAATGGCTAACCTTAGTGTCATATCCTTCATCCGCCATCATGATCTTACCATGATCACCAATCTCAGCCTTGGTGCTTGGGGTAAATAAGACAGAAGGCAACTTTTGGCTTTCAACGAGACCTTCAGGAAGCTGAATGTCGCAAATGGTACCCTTGCGCTTGTATTCGGCCCAACCAGAACCGGTGATATAACCACGAACGATGGCTTCAACAGGGAGCACACGCATCTTTTTCACGAGGATGGAACGGCCTTCAAGTTGATCACGGTATTTCTGAACGTTGGCAGGCATCTTGTCAAAGTCGGCTGTGATCAGGTGATTGGGCAAGACGTCGCCAAGCAAATCAAACCAAAACAAGGATACTTGAGTCAACACTTTGCCCTTGCCAGGAATAGGCTAGATTGCTTATCAATATATGCACACAAGTATCTATCGAAAAAGACTTACGTTCTTCATAATGACATCGAAAGCTGAAAGACGATCGGTGGCCACGAAAAGGAGCGACTTGTCATCGACCTCGTAAAGATCACGCACCTTGCCACGAGCAACGAGCTTCAAATCAGGACAATCACTACGCGATTGGCAAGAGTCAATAATAGTCAATGGCGAAAATAAATGGGAGAATGAGCCTATACCTTGACAAAAGAGCCATAATGGGGAATATATGCGTTTATGCAAAGCAGAGATATGATGCGCGGGGGGTGGAAAGGGACCCTGCCTGTCAATTGAGATTTCTCTTGTTCCATCAGTAGTGGCTTATCCCATCTCTAAATCTGTGCAACCCATTCATTGCATGACATGCCCAAAGAAAGCCATTATAGCATATTATGATAAGCAACAACATGCGCATTAAATCCAAGTTGCTTTATTGATGACAAAATGAGCTTCAATGACAGCCCGTGTTCATGGCAGTGATACCTACGCTGCATGGAAGGTAACCATGTTGCTTTGTGAAACACACGGGTTAAGCCGGACACACCACAATCGCATCGTTTTTACTCCTTGCTGCTGCTGTTGTTGCTTTTGCTGCTAATGAAAATGAATGAATGACTACCATGAATGTTCAATTACCAAATCCAATACCAATTGCTATTGGTTTCCATCACCGCCAAGGAGTCAAAAGAGGGGAGGGGGACAAGTTGATATATTAGTTACATTTAGTGATGATGAAAGCACTGAGAAAGGAGAAGAGCGTGTTGTTGCCATTGACCACTGTGTATATGCGAAATGTCTCGCCCAATTGCTCCGAGGTGGACAATGCAATATAACGCAACGATATATTTAGTAGGACCACGCCACATTATGTTATACAAAGGAAGGGATCGATGAGTATGAGAAAAAACCACAGGGCTGGTGCCGCTGTCAAAAGAAACTCAGTCCACAATAGATGTGGTGGCTGCCAAAAATATGTTATTCAGGAGCAAGGGGGGCCAAAAGTAAAATGGCGGGGAGAAGCCTGCTTTGGGTCTCGCCTGCTGTCGGAAGGAAAAAAGTTTCAACATGTTGATATGCAATTACATGTCTACTGGATCCTGTTTTCACCCTCCAATGGTGGAATTGCATTGCTTTTTGAATACCTTTTTGCTATGTACTCTCATTTTAAAAGTCAATTGAGCAGGTTCGTCATATACAGCAATAATAAGCGGGGGGCATGTGTATGTCGCGAGCAAGAATAGTACATATACAGTTAAAAATAGTCGAATTGGTAGCTGTTGTGCCATGATTGGGTTATGCCATGTTGTTCAAAAGGAAAAACGTTTGCTACTACTCGACAAAGCAAGCGTCTAATCTCCAAACAAGGAGAAATAAACCGCTACCCATTTTCCTGATAAAGGCATTTTAAGCAGACTTGGTGTTGCGTTGTAGTTGGATTCGTGCGACTTTATACTCATTGTGCAACAACACTCGGACAATCACCTTGTAACTCAGTGAAAACAATTCCACCTTTCTATTTAAATAAGGCATTTTGTCGCTCCGGGAAAAGCTTATTAAATGTCACTATAGGCCTATCTTCCCATTTTCTCCTTTCTTTTTTTCCATCCACCTTTCTCTCGTGAATCAAATCCATTCCTTTCGTTGACGACCACACACACACACCTACAACTACTCTATCAACACCTAACTCCCTATAATCACTCGTTTCAACAAGGACATCCTCATCCAAAATGCCACGACTCTCCTCCCTTTTAATGACTGCAGGTGCATTATTGCTCGCTAGTCAGCAAGCACAAGCAGCCAACCAACGTGCTCAAGTCGTTGATGCAACCAACTTTTGTACGTTCTTGCCCCCTGTTGACGAAGCTGACCGAGAAATCTCGGATACCGAGTGGGATGCCCAAGCTTTTTGTATGGGTGATACACCTGAAGCTGAAAGTGCTGGATCCATTCCTGATGGTTTCATTCAATCTGCCCACTTTGTTGCAACCGATGACTACGTTCAGATCACTGGTCAAATTGATCCCATCAAGGCTAACTTGGATATCAAGGACTGGGGAGGGTAAGTCAACGAATTCGACATTAACATAGAGTCAATCAATAATCATACCTAACATATCACTCCTTTGCCAATAGTCAATATGATGTCAAGGCACCTGATGGTTCCACATGTGCCGGTTGGAAGTATTACGTTAACTTGATCGAGCCTGCAAGCTACACTTGGTGTATTCGTTGCTGCGTAAGTGATTCCAAAGAGTAATTTTATTACAAGCTATATATTAATACCTCTTTTTCGACGCTTTCAGAATAGCGAAACTTGGTGTAACCGTGGTATATCACAGAAGGGCTGTGAGCATATCATCCCTGGTGACTACAGTGGACCTATGGATACATCCATTACTGCTCCAGCTGGTGGCAGCGGAAGTGCTGCTAGCAATCCCACCACCAGTGCCCCTGCTACAACCAGCGATTCCAGTGATTCAAACTCCTCATCAGCTTCGCCAACATCTACTCCAACAAGCAGCAGCAGCAGTGGTGATGGTGATGCTGATAAGAATAACGGTAGCAGCGGCAACTCGTCCCCTTCATCTAGCAACAACCCATCCACCGGCAATGGTGATGGTGACAACAACGGCAACGGTGGTGATCAAAATGGTTCTAACGGTGCTGACAACGGCACCTCTGCTCAACCATCAGCTGCTCAATCATCCGATAACGCCGATCCTAATGCATCTGCTGCTGCTTCATCATCGGATTCTGCAGCTAGTGTTGCTCCTTCATCCTCGATTGCAGTTTCTTCTTCAGCCGCAATTTCTTCCTCGTCTTCTCAACCAGCCCAATCATCTCCTGCTGCTAGTGCTTCTGACAACAATGCCCAAACATCTGAGAGCGTTACTGCCCAAGAGAATGATGATCAAGAAAGCAGTGCCAACATTATGGGCTATTCCTCGACATTGATCGTTTCGACTTTAGTGTTGGTCATGGCCATGTCTTTGTAGTTGTATCCTGTGTCCTTTCAAGAATTCCTTCTCTCACTTTTCACTCATTTTACACGTCCCCGATTTCACACATCTCCTCGTGTCTACGCATCAAGCAACAATGTGTCTCGTATTTCACCTTTTATACACCTTGTATTAATCTTCACTAAACACAAACATATTCCAGGTTATATACTCTTCATTGTTGATCTTGATCCAAAAGAAATCCAATTGAGCAAAATTTCTGTCCCCTTATACAAATGTACTTAAAACTCGCCTAATGAAATCCTACTATACACTGTTAAAGCGTTACGTGATTGTGCAACACGCATCAAATGTATGTACAACATGCCAAGCTATTATCTCCGGCATGGGGTGTTTTGTATCTTTATTGGGAAAAGATGGATGCAAGAAAATTGGGAAAAAGTGAGCGTTCAATGATCAGGATGAAAAAGGAGGATGATGTTTAAAGCTTGTAACCAGGTACGTGGTATCCGCCCATCATCATTGCGAGAGCGTGTCGTTGTTGCATCCGATGATAGATTCTTTGTCGTGTCTTTCAAATCGCGACGCAAATCATACTTGACGGATTCCTTGTTATTGCCTGTATAGGTTGATGATATGTACTGCATAGCCCACAATCAATCACGGCACAGAAATACCCACGCCCACCGTGCAGATATAAACAAGATGAATGTTGTCGCCCCACACACATTTCTTTCTTTCGATCAACATATCCCTCTTTGATTGCTGCCGCCTTCAAAGCCCTTGGCGAGCATCATTTTGAGGGTCCTTTATTTGAGCGATCCATGTGCTTTGTTTGTGATGAACGCTAAGGGTTCATTGTTATCCTAGGCCTTTCATTTTCCTTGTTGTCATTGTGATATTTGGTTCTTTCTATAAGGTAAACCTAATCACCTGTCTGGATGAAGCATGTATTCATATACATATTATGTTCCTTTCGATGTAGCTGTTTCGTGTGTTGCATCTGGAAAGCTGGATTGGGTGGCATATTGTACTACAGCCCCGCATGATCATCATTTGAGCTCATCAATGTTGTCTTCGTTTACTTTTCTTTCCGCCCTTTCAAACACGATCGCTCATGTTCAATCTGCAACTACTTTATTCTCCTCCATTGGAACCCTACTCTTCCCTCTGAATCCGTGGACATGCATGCGTGAAGACAATGGCAACTCAATCACAGTCAACACACGACGTTTGACCACCGCATCTTGTACACTTGACAACGCCAACACGACGATATATGATGCACAGTGCTGGAGCGAGCTCGTAACCTGACAACATGGGAGGTTAATACAGTGGGTTGTTTTCAGCACTCGACGACGACTCAATCCAAGCAGCATGATCGCAACAGGTTGTGGAACCATCATCGCAACAGGCTGTGGAACAACCAACCACCACTCCACCATTTTCACCAATCGATCGCATGGAATACACGTTAACTCCAATAAGAAGCTTGTTGTTATGAGGTAAAGTTCAATCATGTTGATATAAGCACCTGGTACCAATCTTTTTTACTATGTAGCCAAGACGGTGATTCAAAATGGAGATGTTATCTACGTACGGCATGTGCAGATAAAGTTGCCATTCTAAAACGCATGGCTGTCGGGAACATCGAAAGACGACAACATCAGAAGAGGCTCATAATACATCACAAGTTGTAAGTCATGGGAAGCTGCTAAGCATCTACATTGCCTTATTAACATGTGTCATTTTCATATGTAGCGCTGAATCTGATGAATTACGAGATAATCCAGGGAGCCCACAACGATGAATATACAGCACATTGGAGACTTCATCTGAGAGCACCAAACGACAGACGAAAGCAAATGGAGCTATCAATCATGGTGTGTTGGTCTCACGGCGTTCAAGGCCGACATGCACCTGGCATTGCAACATTTTGCCCCAAGAGCAAGTGATGGAGCACACATAGCCATTTGCACAAGCTCCACGAGGTAAGCTATACATCTATGTTATTCAAGGGCTTATCATGGTGCTAATAATTTCTTTATTATGCACATAAATATTGGCCATGGATGCCCAAAGCTTCAAGAAACATGGGATGATGCGGTGGCAAGGGCCAACACAAAGGGAGCTGGCCTCACATCCGAGCAAACTGCCAATAACAAGCTTGGAAGACCAGTGAAAGGCTGCTCGGAGAAACCCAGTTCTCTGGAAGCCATCAATAAGGGATCAAGTCAGATCTTTCTGTCCCAGTTGCAAGATTACTCAGAGAAGGGGACAACGGCCCAAAGTCAAAACACGTGCTTATTCATGGACACGGCAGCTCGAACCGCTTTTACCTTGGATATGTCATCATCAGGAGATTACCGAAAGAATGTCAACTTCTTCAGGGCGTTTTGAATCAAGACACAAGCAAGTACGAGGGTCAATGATCAAAAGGAGAAAAGGGCTTCATCATCAAGTGGGATTATCTAATGTCCAAAGCCAACCGATACGCATCGCTCATGCCCTCTTGACTAGAGTATATGTTGTTTTATTGTCAGGGAGAAATCATCCTATGTCTATAATAATATCTTGGAGCTTATTCATATATCTTATGGTTGGGAATATGGTTGGATGGGTGTGTGGTATCCTAGGCAACCACAATCTAATATAGTCCGACTGGAGTGGGTTGGTTGGTGGGGGGAATGCGAGGCACCCAAATGGGAACCCAATGCTGCTGCCAATGATAATCTCCCTCTCTTACATCTTGTACGTATATCACAGGCAATATTCCCAAAGGGCGTGGATGGATGGATGGATGAGAGCAAAGGATGGATGTTATATCAACGGATGCATACGCAAAAGACAACGATAAGATGAATGGATGAAATGGATGCATCTTACGAGAAACCACCAATACACCACCAGACCACCATGCGCACCATTGGATAGCTCATTCCTTCTCACCTCGTTCAACCCCATTCACGCCACCTTTCATATATATATATTTATTCAATGCTGACTTGTATATTATCTACAGTTGAACGACATGGCTTCTCACAAGATCACCAAGGTTGCTGGTGCACAGGCCACTAACGAATTCGAGCTTTCTGTTGCTCAAGCTCTCGTCGACTTGGAGAACAACGTTGCCGAGCTCAAGAAGGACTTGCGTCCTCTTCAAATCACTGCTGCCAAGGAGGTATGTTTTTGTTGTTGGCTGGGGGCTCTCAAAAGGGACACCCTTTGTAATAATAGTGGATATATGTTGTATAGGTTGAAGTTGGCAGTGGCAAGAAGGCTATTGTTATCTTCGTGCCTGTCCCCACCCAAAAGGCATGGAACAAGGTCCAAGCTCGTGTTACTCGTGAGCTCGAGAAGAAGTTCTCTGATCGCCAAGTTGTCTTTGTTGCCCAACGTCGCGTCCTTCCTGTTCCTAGCCGTCGTTCCAACCCCAAGCAACCTCGTCCCAGATCTCGCACTTTGACCGCTGTCCACGATGCCATCCTTGAGGACCTTGCTCACCCCTCTGAAATCGTTGCCAAGCGCACCCGCGTTGCAGTTGATGGCTCCAAGACCATCCGAGTGTAAGTGTCTTAAAGAAAAGCGATGATGATGGTATAAACAATCGATCTCTGATGTATGTTTTATTGTAGTTTCTTGGATCCCAAGGATGCCACCTCCCTCGAGTACAAGCTTGACACCTTCTCTGCTGTCTACAAGAAGCTCACTGGCAAGGCTGTTGTGTTTGAGTTTGCTGCCAATGCTGATTTGATCTAAACAGTATAAACAATATGGAGCCATGTATCATATCCTGTCAATTCCAGCTACTATGTAATTGTTCTTCTTGCTGATGATATCAACATGTATGTGTTTGGAGACAAATATGGGTGCTGTGCAAGAGAGAGGCAATGTGTATTTGTTTGTTTGGGGGTCACAAGGTTGCAATACAAGAAAGCTGTCAACTCTGTAACAGCCACATTTTAAAGTGCTCGCTTTGGTGACATGGCGTGTGTTTGGTCGATAGCTTAATCACAATACTTGACAGTGCACGCGTGCACGCACTGCGCATGAATAGAGAAAAATGGATTGATTAACAATCGTCATCTACTCGACTCCGCTTATAACAAGTTATATTATGCATATTTTCATTACCTGCACACAGCCGATCACACAAAAAGTGTAGGCTTGCATAAGGCCCGTGTTTCTTCCGAACAAGCATTGGAACAAACATTGACAGAGGGGGGCAAACGCGTCAATTTGTGTACAAGTTGGAATTTGGACCGACAAGCAGATTGCTGATATCACGTTGATATTGAATGCACGTATATCTCGATAGACAGAATTGCTGATCACGTATATATAAAAGGTGTCATGAATTTTTTTACCAGAATATTCATTCATACCTTATCACTTTTATCTCCTTATGAAGCAAGCCTATCTTATCCCGTTGTTCCTTGCATTGCTTGGTCAATCTGGTGTCTTAGCCCAAGGTGATGCCGAGGATGTTGTGGTGCCACAAAACCGTGAATGGCTTGCCGAAGTGGACATGTCAAGTGTACCCGATATCCCATTACGTCCTGTTGGTTCGGGTATCTGTGAAGATGTAGCATGCGATGGTCCAGAAAATGATGAATGCTTTGAATCATGCGGTAACACACCTGGTGAAGAAGACATCTATGGTTGTCCACGCGATCATACATGGGCATTGTCTTTTGATGATGGCCCTAGCGAGTATACACATGAGCTCCTTGATTTATTGGAAGAGCACGACATCAAGGCCACTTTTTGTGTTATGGGCTCACATGTCATCAAGTATCCTGATGTTCTACAACGTGCATATGAAGCTGGTCACCAAATCGCATCGCACACCTACTCTCACCCTCACTTGATGAGCCTTACCAACGAGGAAATCATCTACGAGATCAAGGCAACTGAAAAGGAAATTGAAAAGGCCATTGGTATCCGCCCAAAGTACGTACGACCTCCATTCGGTGAAGCTGATAATCGTGTCAAGGCATTATTGCGTTCGATGGGATACAAGATTTTGCTCTGGAACGTGGACCCTACTGATTATGATGTCTACATGTTGCCTGATGCTTCCAAGAAGATCCGTGGCGCATTCAAGAGCGCTGCTTCTGGTGTTGATACTGGTCTTAACCCACACGAGGATCCTGGTTTCATTAGCTTGCAACATGGTAGGTTTAATTTTGGCATTTTGAAATGTATGATGGCTGACATCAATTATTAGATTTGTACAACCAATCTATCGCTCAGGTGCCCCACATTATCAAGTATCTCAAGCAACGTGGTTACAGTTTCTCCACTGCTGCAGAATGCTTGGATGACGATGAACCCCATGAATTACTTGATGAAGAATTGATTGCTGCCCAAAGCGCAAAGACCACCAATGCTACCGTATCAGCATCATCAAGCGCTAGCGAGGATGCATCCTCTTCTACATCTGCTACCAGCAGTGCTTTCAACAAGGCACCAAACAACCACAAGGCTGCCACTACATCAGGTGCCAACGCTGTTGTAGCTGCCACCAAATCCGGCTTTGCTCTCGCTATGCTGATGCTGGGTGCCATGTTCTTTTAATTTCACACATATATAGGCATCATACTTTGTTCTCATCTATTCATTCTAGTTCATTCTTTCCCTAGTCGTTCATTTGTTCATTCTGCATTCTGCATTCATCCCATACACCCCAATGAAAAATAGAGAGTAACGGATGTTACCCAACAGCCGTTTTAATCACCGCACAATAATCTGAAGAATGTATATACTATGCATAAATGGCTCGTATTACTGCAAAACGGGATTGATGATAATGTATTCTCAATTGCAAGTATCGCGTTATGCTTCTGTGATTGTGTGAAGTAGAATATTCTAACAATGAGTGGGGGCTATGAAGGATGATGGTATATAGGCTGAGCTGTGTTTTGTCTTCTTGCAGGCACCCGCATATGGTCCCCAAATCCAGTACACTGAAATTGCCATTCATATGCTCGACTCTTCGTGTGTGGTCGTGCGCTCATAGTGTGCCTTGTAAAAGTTTGAGGATGATGGTATATTGTAATAAGAACCAAGTGATCATGTTTGGTCTTGGATTGTGCATGTAGTACCCTAGGGCTAAGCGAAGAAGTAACAACGATTAGCTCACATAGCAAGTTATACAAAGAATCTGCATGTACATACATGATGCGCACTCTTCAGATGGGCTCTTATCTTGCTCGAACTGCCATTGTTTTACATCCTTGGTCAGGGTACCTTATTTGTAATAATACCGGATTTAGACTACCCAATGCGATCAGGATATATATTCGCCGTCACGTACCTCTTTGTGTTTAATTAAACGCGATAACTTGGCATGAACACGGTGGTGTCGAGCACGGTTGCAACGAATCCTCCTCTACGCATATATCTTAATGAATAACAAAGATGGCCATATCATCCACCAGACTTACATTGCGCGCGTACATGTGGCCTTTCAAGCACCGCTGTCATCTTCATTCTCTGTGCACTGCCCTCGTCATCCACATGGCTGCCCTCTTGATCTGAGTTCCTCACGCTCCACCAAAGTATGGTCGTCCTCCTCATATCGGTAATTGCGAATAGCAACCTCGGCATACTGATGACACCATTCGAAACAAGCCAACGTCCATTTCTTGATGCTCCGTGTATTCCATCCACCTGTTCCTGGATCTTGTAGATCACCATCCATATCAGCTGTAATCACGCTGCTTGCGATCCCATGTAGTAAGATATGATGGCCGTGTGCCATTGAATGCAGCATCCACCATGCCATGAATGTCACTCGGGGTGTGTGAACTTGCTCCAAAATTCTAAATCACAAATATCAATAATGAGAATATGCAGCAACACAAGAAGCGATACAAATAATTACGAACCTTTGGTAAATGCAAGTAGCTGCTTAATGTGGCGATGTTGACTCCCAATACGTGCATAGCTTTCATAATCTTTGAGCACGATATCAATTGCACCACTACTACACCCCATTCCTATATATAGATACAATCAGATACATAACGCTGGTTTCATTTTCACTATAGTATAAAGGATACCTTCATCATCCTATCGCTGGTGATATCGCGACGCCAATCTTCTTTGTGGGACTCAGATGTTGGTGTGATGGTAGGAATTGGTTGCTCCAGCGACGCCATCTTCATGTTGGGAAGGCTTAGATGACTAATCAAGTGGTTGGCCTCTGGTCTTGAAGGACGAACGGTATCACCGGCTGCATTGATGAGTGTCGCTGTGCATAATTGCGCTTGAACACCCGCTTCCTTTGTGTAACAAAAATGAGCAAGAAGATAAAAGGCAATGACCATCACCAAAAGACTTACACAGTGGTGCATTTAAATTCATTGATTAAGCCATCCCTTGAGAGTTCCTTGGGGATTTGAGTAGTACTGGAGATCATGAAGCCTAGTGGTGGGATCATCGCTCGATATGTCATCCTAGGCGATTTGTATCATCTTCATCTCCTCGATGGATCGGAGAAAGCCCGCTGAACGGCCACAGAGTTCTTCGTTTGAACAATGGCTATAGGACAGCTCATTCAGAGCGAGAGTGGGAGCATGGAAGTCGATGGGATATTCGTAATCCTGTAAGTCCAACGCGTCAACTAGTTCTTGCGAATATCATCATGGTATCCAAAGTCTGTTGCTGCTGCTGCTGCATTGGCATGGCTTCGTGAAAAGTGCCATGTATCAATCACATCATTGTGTATCCATGTATAGTATCGCGTTGTCGTCGTCAAGTGTACAAGATGAGTTGACCATTGTAAATAAAAACGCCGTTTGTTGACTTGACCGCTTGAGTTGCCATCGTCTTCAAGCTTGCATGTTAACAATTCAGAGGAAAGAGTAGCGTAAAATTGAGCATGGCAGTAAAGTGATTGCAGTGTTGGAAGGTGCGATCGTGTATAAAAGAAAGTGAAGCAAGATGATTTCCCTGCCCCTGATATTAAAATTTGTCTACAATGCACTGCACTCAATCAACCACTCACTCACGCACACCCGAACACACTGCCATCATCACGCAAAGCAAAAGGTGTTATTTTACGTCATATGATCCAACAACAATCAACATCAGAGTTATTGGGTTGCTATAATGGCTAAAAGACTGTGCACACGACGGCCTTCTTGTGTCGTACGGAAATACGCGGTTGGATTGATGATGAAGAGGCAGCAGCTACATAATTTTATTACAACGTTGGTGACAAACATGTACACCTTCTCAATATACGTACATAAGAGCCCATCTTGTGAATGCTGTTCCGATCGCTTTCATCTACATGAATCACATAATGTTGTTAACAAGAGGTATTCTTATCATCAAAGCACTACTTACCATTTTCTTTTATCCAATCCACTGGCTCTGAAGTGTCTGAAGGGTGATCGTGCTGCATCATATCCAATAAGAATCATGTTACTTGACCACACACGACTATGGTACACACCTGCTCTCGGCTCGTTTAATAGCGTTATCTTCTCTTCGTCACCAAGGTCAGGATCGCGACAGGATTCTGATTTTTATAGACCCTTTCCCAATGTTCTCCCCAAAATCCCCAGAGAGAATCATGGTGCCTTGAAGAAGCGTACATGTCTAACAAGAGCACGTAAACATGTGGTCCTGATTATCATCCAAGAACAAAGACTTGTTACCAGTTCTCGCTGGAGCTTTGACTCCTTGTTCATGCACGCCGTTCGATGTTGTTTGTAATTGTCAAAACGACCACACCACGGTTCCTTCAGGCAGTTGTTATTATAGGTCAGGGTGGCCCTTGCTGGAATGTCATATAAGGTCATTGTCACTCCTTCCCGGAGTGTGCCCTTCTAAGCATGGGTTTACGCATACTTGATCGACAACGACCAGCAATGGATCTTCGTCCAGCCATTTAGATTGCTGCAAATTTCTCTCCTACTACATGAAAAGGCTCAGCTTTTTCATTCATGTAAAAACTATGATCCATACATACATACATGCCGTGGAAACAATCCATTTTCCAACATTGTTAGCCGAGCATATAAGCTTGCTTCACTGTGTCGACGATGGAAACGACGTGCGTTGTGTCATGCTCCACCTGCTTCTCCTGCACCACAATCATCAACTCTGGCTGTTGTTCGATTGACCAAATCTTCTTTCATCGCCTACAGAAACACATCACGGTTTTGAGGAACACTTGAAATGGCTGCTTCATATGCACTCACGGCTGATGAGACAAGCAGAAGCGCGTCACATGACCTGCGATGTGAAAACCGTAGTCTCCGCCTGTCTCCAACAGCAGCAAATGACATCGCCACTGCACACAACCTTGCTTGCGATCTAGGAGAACGATATATGGGCACCTCCGATTCATCAGCTCGACCACTTCAACGACTTAGGTAACTTTAAAGCAAATGCATATCTACATCAAAAGATTATATGAGCATAAGCTCCACGAAGCAAGATAACTAGTTTTTACCCCCAATAAAAAGAGCTAACTATCACAATGACAACAATGACAACGAAAGTAGGATACAACAATGAAGCACTAAAGGCCACCACAAATATTAGTACATACATAGGTTACTCACAAAAAGACCTTCCATCATGGTACTCACATCAGCTTGGTTTTTGAAGGTGCCAATAATACAGTAATCAAAGAGTTATGTATAAGATGAAGAAAGAGGTGGGTGGCGACAACATTCATCTTTATTTGTCCATGGTGAGTGTGGGTATTTCCGTGATCACAAAATAGGAGGGAATGTTGATAAATTGAATGTTGGGAACAGTGACGAGCTGATAGATTGTTGGGGCATCGTACGTTGGCTGAAAAGAACACGAAGAGGCTACAAGACGGCTTGGATCACGACACACGCAAATATGGTAACCAATTACAGCAGATCCCCAAACATGAATCAAGGAGCCGTGGCTAGTCCAATGCAATATCATAATGCTCCAGTGACCCATTTGCCTCAAAACTTCTTGTCCATCCATGCTAATAAAATCCCTTATGTATATAAAATACGTGTTTGCCCAACTCCCTCAACAACTATGCATATTGGGAACTATATGAATGACTGGAAGATAAGCCTTTAATCATCCTACTACAGTAGTTGCAACTATCGAATCCTTGTCTGCTATATCTTATACATCTACTAGCTGATGCTTTGACTTGGCCAGTGCAAGCAATGCTTCGAATTCTCCAGAAGCAACGCACATCTTGTAAAACATGGAATCTTCATCGCGTAAAAGTACAAGAGGGCTAGCAAACTCGGCAACGTGTCCATTATCCATGACCAAGATACGATCGTATTCGATGACTGTATGCAAACGATGGGCAATACAAAGGATGGTGCAGCCAGAGAATTCACTTGCAATCGTCTTTTGGATGGCTCGATCGGTTTGAAAGTCCACGCTTGCAGTCGCCTCATCCATCAATACAACCTTGTTACGTCTGAGCAATGCACGTGCGAGACACACAAGCTGGCGTTGTCCTTGAGAGAGATTGTTGCCGCCTTCACTGACGACCATATCCAAATCCTGGAACATGCTATTGGTGTCATCCAAAAGATGGGTACGACGTAATGCTTCAAAGATCTCTTCATCCTTGTATTCGTCAAAGGGGTCCATGTTGGACCGCAGCGTTCCCGAAAAAAGCGTCGGATCTATGATTAATGAAAAAAGTGTAAGCAAGCATGCATCATGCGGTGTATTGCCTTGTAATACCTTGAGGGATGATTAAAAGCCTGCTACGTAATTGCTCAATATCAATCGACTTGATGTCAACGCCATCAATCATGATGTTGCCATGAGTCGTCTCGATAAACCGGAAGAAAGAGAGCGCTAACGTCGATTTTCCGCTTCCAGTACGGCCAACAATTCCAATCTTTTCCGATGGACGCACGGTAAAGGACACGCGTTTCAAGACTGGATCAAGGTCTGCAGCATAACGCACTTCCAAATCATTCACTTGAATGTTGCCCTCAGATGGCCACTAACAAAAGTAGCGGTTAATGATTGCATTGGTATATCAGGTAACCCCACAAATCGTACCAAAGCCGGCAATTGCACACCATTTGTAGCTGTAGTCTCTTGCTCGATCTCTGTAAATTCCACAATGCGCTCCACCGAGTTGAAGTTCATCTCAAGCGTGGCATAATGTCTCATGCCAGTGAACATCTACTTTCCCAAATTAGAAACTTTGTTTATAACAATGATGCCATAAACATTTACCTGATCCGACAATGAAACAATGAGCGTCAGGACAAAGCCGGCAATGGATGCATCCAATTTATCCATATTGATCAGAATAAAGGCACCCGTACCAACGTTGACAATGGCATTGAATATGTAAAACCGCTGTGCCACCCAATGATTCGATGTCCATGCAAAAAAGAAGGGGCGTGCATTGGTATCAACCTTATTCATCATTTGTTCCATAAATCGACGACTGGCTCCAAATGCACGAATGGTCTTCACACCGGCAATGGTTTCCGAGAATTGGTCATAGATCAATGAACGTGTCACCGAGTCGATGCGTTTGAGCTCACGTGCAGTCACCACAAACATGAATCCAAGCGCAATAATCAATGCAATCAATATCAACAGTGGCACTGTAATCGTAGGTAGCATGATCGTGACAATAACCACATTGACCACCACCGTCGTCCAATTTGCTGCCACATTCATCAAGTTATCCGGGATGGTCGAGTCAATGGTTTCCATGTCCTTGGAAAATCGATTCAGGATACGTCCAATGGGTGTTGTGTCAAAGAATCGCATAGGGGCACGTAGAATGCGATGCAACAGCCGGTAATACAAAGCTCGGCTTGCACGAAGACCACCAAGATACATGGCAACGTATTGAACAACACCAAAGCCAACCGATGCCAAGATGACAAGTGTATACATCTTGAGGTAATACTCGACATCAGGATCCACTGCCTGTGTCCATTCTTTGATACTCCAAAACTCGCCCACTTCGAAAATACAGGCACCAACAACCAAGAGAATAAGCACTGGCCAGTAGATCCACCGTCCCATGGATGCGAAATATGACCCGTAATAACGCATTTTGATTCTTCCAGTGGCACGCTCTATAATACATCACGTAAGTATTTCCGCTATGAAGATAAAGTTCCTTGTATTATTACCTTCTTTTTCGATCAAAGCTGCAGGTGCTCCTTTCTTTTTCGATGGCATGGTCTCTTCGATATCATCGTATTTCTCAATCTCGCTTTCTCCTTGGTGACTAACTTGTTCTTCTTCATCTTGCATGATGCGGGCAAGCGATCCAGATAAGCGGAGTTCAGAAGGTGATCCAGCTGCATTAACGCGGCCTTCCTCAATGTGTGCCAAGAATGCAGCGCCAGGGAGACAAAGCTTGATATGATGCGTCACAAGGATACGTGTACGGTTGTTCATCAATGGACCAGTAAGACAATATTGATATAGATGCTGAGCAGTGTGTGCTAACATGAGTGTGAGTATATCATCATCATAGACTCCACCTGATCCTACTTACAATCGACTGCACTAAGGATATCATCCATCAAGACATTCTTGGCTCTTGAGTACACAGCTCGAGCAAGCGCCACACGTGCTTTTTGTCCTCCAGAGAGAGTGATACCCTTCTCACCAATCTCGGTCAAGTCACCATCTTCAAAGATCAACAAGTCCTTATCCAATGCACATGCTGTCAACGTGGCGCGATACCGGTCCTCCTTGTAGGGCATACCAAATAAGATATTGTCACGGATCGATCCATTCTGAAGCCAAGCTACAAGATGAAATGCCCATGAATGATATGCCAACCCAATGCTGCTGATGATGATGATGATTTACCATTTTGTGCAACGTAAGCTACTGCATGATCCACAATCCAAGCATCGTCTTGATCGATAAAAGAAGCAGCAGGCGTATCATGATCACATATCAAAGGTGCACGAGGACAATCAACATAGCCTTGGACAATCGTCGTTTCACCAAGTAGACTCGTCAACAGCAAACTCTTGCCAGCACCAGTTTTCCCACTGATCAGACTAAGCTCGCCATGAGGAAATTCCAAGTTGACGTGCTTGATAAAGAAACCCGTGTCGTCATTGCTTGAGTTTGCTGGCCATGTCACTGTTGCATCACGGAATCCGATACGGTGAACATCGTTGACATTGCTTTCTGGTTGAGCGATTTCGGGGACGTTGAAGAAGCGATCAAGTCGTTTGGCACTGGCGGGAAGAAGAGGAAGGATATGAGAAAGGGGAAATGGATGCACGTGATGATTAATTTGTTTTACCTGGTGTATGCCTTGATCAACTCGACAAATGTTTCAGGAAGAGCATTGAGAGCAAACCGTAATTGATTGAAAACAATGATGCTCTAGATAATAAATTATGAGGAATACAATGATCATGAAATTTCATTGTGAATCCTTATTACCGTAAATGCGATAGCAGCAGTGAGCTCTTTTTGTTCCAAGACTGTAAATGACCAAAATGACAATAAAGCGATTAATACGGGTGACCTATGATATGAAAAAGTCAATTTTCTAGTGCTACGCCTTGTATATTGGATATATGCACATTACCCTTGCCACACCAGTTGCAATGATGCGAGCACTAAATAAGATGTTCGAAGCAAGCCAAGTTCATTCTCCCTCGTTTCCATGATACGCTTCTCCCAGCTGCGTTCAGAAGCAAAAAACTTGATTTGACGGATACCCTGAAGGACTTCATTCATGAGTGAGACCCGCTTATCCCGAGCTTCACCCAATGCCATTTGCGTCTTTGCAAGCAGTTTAGCACTGTAGTGGTTGACAGGCAATGTGATGAGCATCACCGCCAGGCCAAATAGTGACGAGATACCAAGAAGGGTGTATAGAAAATAGATGCCAACCACCAATTGAACGGGTGCCATTACAATCAAATTCATTGGCCAAAGGGCGATAGTGGATACCCTGTATGCATCCGTGCTCATCAAATTCACTCCTTGTCCACCAATGCTAGCAGATGATGATTCTTTTCCTTTGTTGGATTGTTGCTCTTGCTCGATTACACGTGCGCGTAAGGCTTTACGGTACACCTCCAAATACAACGTTGCGAGTACAGGCACCTGAAACACTTGACCCGCTATTATTTATAGATAGACGGAAGATCAGCATGAAGAACAACATGTATGTAACCCGTCGATGATACTTGCTCAGGAACCAGAATTGCCCTTCAAGGATACCACGTATAATGAGCGATCCACCTTGCAACAATATGACTATCCATGCCAACTCGAGATAATTGCCGCTTTGCTCTTGTATCAATTCGAGAAATTGATTCACGAGGAAGGGCGGCAAGAAATGAAGCAACGCCATGACGACCGATAGCACAAAGTAAATCCCCAACATGGAGCGATTGGCACGATACAATCGATACAAAAGACTTGCACCTCGAAATCTTCCAAAGAGATCCATTAAATACGAACTACGGTATCCAGGCGGTAAACTTGGAATATCATCTTCATCGAGACGCTGCTTTTTATATCCAAAGCGAATCAAAGGTGTCAACCATGAAAAGAAGAGGGTTCCAATGACCGATGATACTTTGTATTCAATCACAGGTCGGCCTTGTGGATCCAAGAAACGGGGTCCTTGTGCTGTGGTCAACGTGATGTACACAAGATCGGTTGTGAGGAGGAACTGAAGCGTGTTGAGAGCTGTCAAAATGTGGGATTCATAGATATCGTAAACAATGCTGCACCATGTAAAGCAAAAGAGGACACAGAGGTGCACGTTGAGCACAAATCCCCAATCATCAGGTAATCGGTGGCAAAGGGATATCCATGAAAGTATGCAAGTATACAACCAAATCATCAATGCAATAGCAGGGACACACATGTCGTAAATGGCATTCTCATCATACATCGTGCCTTGATGCTGCCGGGCAGTATAGTAAACTCCGAAAATGGAAATGATGGTGAGAAGGGTCGTCTCTACGCACAAGCGTGTCGGTCGTTGGTTGTCAGAAAACGCCACTGAAGGGTCTCGCTGCTGATCCACTGGCAATAGTGGTGGTGACACGTTGCATCTAGCCTCCTCCTCTGTAGTTCGTGGAGCGCGTTTGTAATTTGGCCGCTGTAATAAAAGCGTGACAACGCTCGCACATACCAACACCGTCTGAACAATCGCAAACCAAACGCTAATAGGAAGAATTTCTACCATGATAGCAGCAGAGTAATGGCAATGATGGCGGGATAAAGGCAAAAGAAAAGAACAAGGAGGTGTGTTCTTGCTGGTATATAAGAGCCATTGTAGTGGCGCAGCATCCTTGTCTCCAACATCTCTGTATTGGTCGAAAACGGGAGAAATGCCCTAAACAAGTAACCCAATTGCCGCAGCAACAGCTTGTAACCCAATCTCTGGATCCATCAATGAACACACGAGAAGCAAATTGTAGGTAGTAAAAGGAGTTCTGGATTAATCGTATTAACCATTAAAGTAGAAGTATATTCAATAATACATAATAACGTGTGTGTTGGGGAATTACAAGAATCATAGGGTGCTTTCATTTGACTTCTTGCGGTGTATCTTGGATAGAGACTCGTTCTTGTTGTTCCTCCACCACTGAGGGTTTCTCCGCACTATTGCTTGTGGTTTCCTTTTCAGGGTCGATATCTGCAGGATCTTCCTTGACATATCTGATCCATTTGTGAACCCACATGCCATACACAAATTCCATGACAAATCCAATAAGAGGCAAGATAAAGGAAAGATGAATGCTTCGATGATCCTTGAGTAATGCCATAAGAGGAGGGAATAGAGCACCTCCAGCGACGCCCATAATGACTACAACATAAAATGGGATGATGTCAGTATATACAGGTGGTGGTGTCATATGTCGTACCGATTGGAGCACCATATTTGTAATTGCGGCCGAGATCCCTGGTAGCCAATGAAAAGTTGGTGGGGAACATGATACTTTCAAAGAATAAGATCACAAGCAGAGTATAAGTGGCCTGTGGAGTGTCGACGGCAATGGCGCAGATGGTGGATACAATGGCTGCAAAAGAAAAAAAGACGAGTATATGGGCTGGTTTGAACCATCGCATGAATCCTGCACCCACAAATCGACCAATGGTGAAGCACATTTGTGCCAATGCCAATAGCTCTGAGGCAAACTTGTTCTCGTATCCGCCTACGATGGTTGCATAATACATAAACATGGATGCAATGCCGACTTGGTTGCCAGTGTAAACGAATTGGGTGATAGCACCGAACCACAAGTGAGGAGATAGCATTGATGCCCGTTGCACAGTTTCGCCTGTTGCATCCGCTTCCGCTGCCATTTGAGCTTCTTCATCAAATTCTGGAATGCGAGCAAAGCAAAAGATAATCGCAATAACAAAGACAGCTACAACGTCATGTGTGAGTGTGTGTGTGTGTGTGGTCAATCTTCGTGTCATGTTACACGCTTACCACATCCCACGCCAACATAAGTCCATTTGACTGAATCAAGGTTGCCTGTCTCCTCGTCGTTACCGCCAAAGAAAGCATACGCTGCAATAACAGGCGAAATGGTTGTGCCAATGCCGTTGAAGCCTTGAGAGATATTGATACGCAAGGCAGCCCATCGCCGTGATCCGATAATGTTAATGTACGTGTTGGCACCTGGATTGGGGGGGAGGGACAATGACACGATTAGAAAGAGGTCTCTGACAAACGCGCGACAAGGATAGACATACAGTTTTCAAGCATTGCCAGACCACATGCGATTGTGAAAAGGGAGCCTACGAAGCCTCCATACACTCGGTTGGTTGCAGACGGGTAGAAGCATAAAGCGCCCAAGACATAAAGAAGAAGACCCAAAATGATTGTCTTTTTGTAGCCAATCCGCTTCAAAATCATTCCTGCACTATGTACAGCATCATGGGATCAGATCACAAGGCTTATCAAATAGGAGTAGCCAACCCTCTTGCCTTACATTGGACTTGTCACAAAGTACGCACCAAAGTAGGCCACCTGCATATATGTCGTTTCCGTCGTTGCTATGGATACATACCAAGCGGTTAACCCATCATCCTCTTGTATTTTTGATACACACTTACTGATGCCCAGCACATCTTGGAAATGTTTATTGAGCGTATCTAGTAATCCGTAGCTAAAACCCCATAGAAAGAACAAGGTGGTAACCAAGGCACCAGGAATAAAGTAACTTTCTTTGCTTTCTTCATCTTCAACTGTTTTCGGTGGCACAATGTGTACTAGGATCTTCTCCTCCCATGCTTGTTTAATACCCATCTTGATCCAACAAAAGAGAAGCACCAGTGTGAAGGAAGAAAAGAAAAGCTGAAAATGCTTTTATGCGTGTGAAGAAAACGTTGTTCCGGTACCCCATTTTTGTTCTGTATGTGAACAAAAAGTAAGAGAAGCATATGACTTACAAGGTGACTTGATATGGAAAAAGTACACAACAACTACTGCATATCACACCATCCTTGTCAAATCGACATTGATACTTGTAGAATAAAAGATCATCATAGTCACCATTGGCCTTTTTGATCGGCTCGGCAAGTCATCCGTGAATGGTACCTGAACCTTATATATAGTACATGATCCAGTTGCATAAACGTCCGTAGCATGGATGTACGATCAGCGAAGTTTATGTCAATCTCGGCAATTTCATCGGGAAGTTTTTCGCTGCGACATACGTGGGTAATATAAGTTGTGTGTGTGTGTGTGTGTGTGTGTGTGTGTGTTAGATCACGCGACTAATAAGGGTGGGAGGCGTACTCACGGTGACTGATTACATAACTCTTGTGCTTACCATAATAATCACATCATTCGTTGATCGCGTTTTTCTTTATTAGGCACACTCATCAAGGCTGGATGTCACTCGTCAGATTAGCTGTGTTTGTTCAAGGGAAAATGTAAATGAGATTATTATACGTGTCTAATCACTTTGGGACGCTTGATAATAGAGTTACGACCTTGCCCTGCTTACCATCACAGCTCTTCTTCATTATTGCGTGACATATAGGCAGACCAAATAGGAGACGAGGGTTCACAGGGTCCATCATCAATTGCGTCCACGCCATGAAAACATGATGAGATGTCCCATTATTACAACCTATTTGTGTAATACAATATACCCTATATTATCAATAGCTCATGCACTTTGGCTTGGATCGTTCCACATGTGTGATCTTTGTTGAATGTGGATGATTAATCCATCATCGGTATTTTGCCAAGCAGCAGGTACTGGTGATGCAACGCTAGCCATCAAGACGGTAGCCCTGACAAAACAAACAAGTTCAATCGCATTCTTCTAAGGCCAACGCATAGGTGGACTTGAGCACAGCCCACCATTGGATGTTGAGGCAGCACGTGACTTTGGCATGAAGATGTTTTATTACATTTGATATAAAACTTGAGTCGCTGGTATCATTAACAATGCAGCAACTCCTTACGGCGATAGCTGTCATTTGATGGACGGCAGCTTCTGTCAAGAGAACAATAGCCGGAAGGATCCGATCCGAGCCAACCCAAAGAATGACCTGAGGACAAAAAAGGAAATGTGTTTTGCTTGCATCTTTTGTTCATGCTGTTATTGGCTTTACCTTTCACAGATTTCATTTCCTGGATCCTTTTTCTCTTCTCAGTGTATAATTATCAATGTATGCATACCCCGATTTCGAAGTACGAGAGGAAGCCTATCATGCTACGCATTCTTTCACAAGGAAATTTTGCGGATGCATGTCCTTACGAGGAGGATGTGCAATGGCCTGTGCCCTCTGGATAGTAAGTAAATGTAATGATCCTTTGATACAAAAGGTGCTCATTGTATATGCTTCTTTCAAGGGACTTCATTTATATTGTGCTATCCTCGCATTTCGATACAGCAACCGTAAGAGTGAAATATGCAAACAGCAGCAACCCAATATGGGAGATGACTCATTGTACTATAACAACGTAGCCGTTTTCTCATATTTAAACGTCTATGCATTGATGGTGTTTGGCGGTGTATGTTGCGCCTTTGTCGTTGTGGCAATATTCAACCTTTTCTCTCTTTTTGTGGTACGACCCAGCTTTCGCTACGATGTGTATTAGACAATGACTCATTTCAAGATATGGTTTAGGAATCAGCGATCCTCTTAAGGCTTGGTCATCGCATCACTTGGGTTATCGTTGTTGCATTCTTAATCGACTATTTTGGAACAATCATTGTCTTTAGCATTGAAGAATCATCCTATTCTTCATGGTGTGTCCAATCAGCACAAGGTCGACTCTCTAACAGCACAGGATCGCCATCCGATCCATTAGTATACAATTGCCACAAGCTATGGGAAGATGAACTCAAGCTTTCTATTGCCATATACATCGTGATGTTCATTTGCTATGTAAGTCCCTTCATCCATGAATGATCATCCAGTAATATTTACGTGTAATACATTGCATAGCTTTATTGGGCTACATGTCTTTGGTCCTTTTCACAAAAGATCTTTGCTGTTCAACGAGATGCAGCGACGATCTATAATCGAGGGGCACCACCACCAGCGCCAGCGCCAGTTCCCCCACCCCCACCACCCCCACCTATGACTGGTGTAATGAATATGAAACCTAACATCACAGTCCTTGATGATGGACATCTTCCAGGAGAGCCATCATCCATAGCTGCTGCAACATCACAACAACAAGAATACGTCGATGATGGTCAAAAGAGTGCTGCACAACACGCACGGATCCTCTTTGGAAAGCTCAAATCTCTCTTTTAACGTACATGTAATTCCCTGCCCCATCCTCATTGTTTGACGTCTCTACGATCTGTATTGTATTACTGTCTTCTTTTTGTGTCTATAAGGTATACAATTAAACGTTTATCTACAGTGTACTTGGCATGTCGTCGCCTGAAGGTGTTGATGCGAAGCTGCTGAATGATGCTGGTTCCGTATCCTTGTCCTTTTCTTCCATCTTTTTGGCCAACAACCGCTGAATCTCGCCATATTTGAATACACACCGATCGATGCACACCATTTCGCCTTTGTTGAGATCGGGTTCATGATAGTGGGTTGGGATGCATTTCACGCGGCACTGCTCAATGATCCTACACAGCACGTCAGATTTCCACTGTTCCAGTCGATCAACAGTTGTCATTAGCTTAGTACCTTTTGTAAAGCTCAATAAACTGGTCATATTCTTGTTCTGCTTGGACCAGCTTGTTTTGGTCGATCATATAGTTTTGTGCATAACTGCCACTCCAGCTCATGGTTGATATGTGCGTGTGTGTGTGTTGTTGTTTGAAAAGGAAACAGCGGTATCGGGATTCCTCCGCCTTAACCCATTGCTGTCAATAGATACCCAGCCTAATTAGGTACATTGGATGGTAGCCATGGTTTCAGCCAACACGAAAACAGTGCACATTGTCTTCATTATAATGACTAACACCCCATATTGAATCCTTGGGCAATAAAGATATATACATTAACGTTTGGAATGGGATCGTCTTTAAGAAGTGCCTTTCTTTAATGAGATGTTTGCATGACACCACATATAATAACCCATTCGTTGATTGCCATGTTACATCATAAAAGGTACTCGTTTCGTTTAATACAGCATGATATAATTGGAAACAGTGTATGCATGCAGTAGGTACTCTAATCTGGTTTCCTTGAGAGAGTCCTGAGATTAGGAGTAATCACGCATAGATCTCATCCCACACATAAGAGAAATACACATCCCCAATGTCCAAAGAGAAAAAGCATCACGTATTAATAGGAGATCAGCAGAAGAATATATACATGACAAGAATGATGGAAAGAATAAAAGCAAGTGTTGATGCATCTACTAAAATGGGGAAAAAGTGGAAGATGTGGAATATATGAATTGCTGTAGAGGTGGAAGGGGGGAGGGGAATAAAGAATGAAGTATGTGGAGCGTGTAATAGTAGGGATGAATTGTCTTCGCTTGCATATATCTTGTGTAGGTGCGTTACTATGCAATATAGGGTATCCAGTCGCGTTGCAAAAGCGTGTCGAAATGCCGAACCGTTCTTTCCTCCTCATCATCGTCATCGTTATTATCCTCGCCGTCGTCGTCCTCATCATCATCCTCATCCTCTTCTACCAAATCTTCCTTTCCTTGTTCAATTCTTTTCTGGTCACCGCCTATAGTTGAAGGTGTCGAAGCTGCTGCAGCTGCGGCTTCAGCAATAACCGTGCTACTCCTCCGCCGTTTACCCGTACGTTTAGTATACCGATATACTGGTTTTGATGCCGACGATGTTGATGATGCGGTTGTATTGGTTGTTGTTGTATCAGTCGATGTATTGTTGTTGCTATCCTTCATGGCATTGTTGTCATTGCTACCGATATCATCCGTTGCATTATCATCCAAACTCCTCAATCGCTCATAACAAGGATGTTGTTGTATCAAGTTTGCATAGTATTGCTGTAATATAGCTCCAGAGCTTGCCAAGTTCCAATCAATGAGCCTCAAAAACTCGAGTTCCAATGCATTAAGTTCTTGTGTCGATATGCCTCCCACCTTGGCATAATGGGAATTGGTGCAGTAAGCATCACAAAGCGACTTGGAGGACACCGTTACCGCCGTTATCAAGAATCGATGTACGGTGAGGGATGATATAGTGAACTGGGGGTGTAGCTCACATACCCGATCGATATAGATGAGTAGAATCAAGAGACACGCTTTTTCGACTGAAGCATACTTGACGATTCGTCGCAAATAGTCGTGCAAAGATATGTTGGGTGGTGTTCGTGAATGGAAGCGCGTAATGTTGCTCGGTGTCAGAGGGATAAGGTCGTTGTGGGTAATGAGCCGGCTCAGCATGTCCGCTGTAAAGAAGTAGTAGGTGAGCTCGCCACCCTCTTGAGGAAGCTGACAAGGGATCTCTTACCAATCATATGAGTCAAGTAATTAATATCTATAGCATAAAAGTATTCCGGCACTTGAATGACCTTGGGAATGGCCGTCTCTGTCGATTCTGTGGCCATGACATTGATCACGAAAGCGTTGTTGTGTTTCTTTCTTGACCGAACCGCGGGTTTGTCGCTAAAAGGGCGGAAAGAAAGCAAAAGGTATCGTTTCTACTCAGTCACACTTCTTCTGGCAAATGGGATGTGGGTTTTCTATTCCCCCATCCCTTCAACGTATCCTTCACCTCCAGTAAGCTTGGACGAGCATTGAAGCCTGTATTTTTTTTAACGTTCAACTATTCAAAGGGAAAAGGCAACAGGTAAATCCTTTTTCTGACATGGGAACGAATGACAGCAATAACAACAACAGGAGAGATGTGTACATAATGCATTCAACCAGTGATCAACAGGGATGTGGGTCTCGTGCAAGCATCCAACAAGACGATTGGCTTCAAACTTTCCGAAACGCCATGCTTGCTTTGCATTTGATCTGGTCATTCATGGTGGTGTCATTCATGCATTTTACCACAATGGAGGCGCTAGTTGTACTATTGAGTCAGATAAAGTCGTACATGTATTGAAAAAGAAAATGTCCAGAACATGGGATCATAAATCATTGTTGAATTTACCGGCTGCAAATGAATATGCAATACGGTATAAGATATCATTTTACTGATAAGATAAATGAGAAATGAAAAAACACATTGGCCAAGAATGGTTCTACTATGACAAACCACGCTATGTAATCGTCTACTGCTAATCCTGCTGTTCAGTTTTTATAGCTCGCCCTGCTCCTTCTTGACCGATGTGTGGCTCTGCCCTGGCAGGCTCTGCCCACTCCTATTCATCATCAGAAAGGAATTCGTCCGATTCATAGTTGAGCTGCTCAAAGTTGACTTGGTATCTGTATGATATCCCATCGTCAGCTAAACCTTTTTACACTCATTGGATTCAATTCCTTGTTTACCTTAGAATACCGCCAATACCACCAAATCCTTTGACAAACTGGGAACCTTCCTGTGATCGATTGGTGATAAACTCGAGAGAAGTACCAAAGTTCTTGTAGTTTTCAGCAAACCACTCAAGCAAGGGTTGAACTTCCACAACATCCATTTCAGCATTGGGGGCTGCCTCAGGAGAAGTATCCTTGATGAAAGCACGATCCTTCTCTTCTTGCTTGGTAGGATGATACACGATCTCGTCACCAGCTACATTCTTGAGGACATAACGATTGAGCTCCAGGCCTTCATAAACAATCAAGTTTTCAACGGCACCCAATTCAAGCGCTTTCAAGGTATCATCCACACCAAAGCAGTACTTGCCACTGTCCTGAGAGATCTCATTGAAATAGGTCTGGATGAGCTTCTTTTCTTGGATGAATTTGACGTTTGAAAGCGACTCCGCAGAGAGTTCAATGGCTTGGTTGAAACCATTTTCACCACCATAGGATACATCCACCACCTTGACAATCTTGGCCTGCAAACGTTGATCAAACATATCCGATTGAGAGAGCTCAGTCTTGAAATCAGCTGAACCAGCCAAGACGAGACCCGCCACATTGACCTTATCATTGGAGATAAAGAATTGCACAGCCAATTCGGCCACCTTGCGAACGTAGTTGTGGCGTTTTTCTTCACGCAAACGAGCGAAACGAAGAGCGGATTGACCACCACGACCGTGCTTTTTGGGAAGATCGACTTGCATCTTGTGGATCACATCACGCGTGTTGCCGGAGAGCGTACCAAACAATGAACCGTTACCATCCATGATAATGAAACCAAACTTGGCATCATCCTCCAAGAGACTTTGCAACGCCTCGGTGTGGAACTTGTTGTCGCACAGGTACAACGACGTGTTGATGGGCTTGTGAGGCTCAAAATCAATGTTGACCTTTTTCTCCTTTCCTTCCTCGGTGACAATTGTTCCGCAGTAAACCACCAGACCATTGGGAGGAACCTTGGTATACAACTTGAGACGTTGTTGTGTCGACGTAATGGCAGAAAGCACTGAAAGACGATTCACACGCGACTTGATATTGGATGCTGTACCATATTCATCAGCAAGCATCTTGCCAACACGAGAAACTTGATCCTTGGGTGCTGCAAAAAGAGAGATATATATCAATCTCATGATCCTTTTAACCCTCCCTGAATACTTACGAATGATAAGAGAGATCATGGATGTGCCATTACTACATGTAAGCATAAGCATAAGTGTCCATTTACATCCCCGTTTCTCGGCCACTACCATATAGACACTCACCCTCTGGCGGCCTCCAAACTCCTGATCAGCTTTTTCATCTTCCACATTTCGACCTGTTGGTCACTTCCATCGGATCCCTGCGTATGTGAAGTCGCCATGCTGCTATATACTGACGATACCAATGAGCCTGATTGCCACCCAAAGAGAAAAACGTCACTTACCTTCTCACACAAGAAAAAAAGGAGAAAGAAAAGAAAGCGTAAACTAACCCTATTCAACTCAGAAATGGTGCTAAAATCATGCAACCACGGCAATTCTACCACGTCCTTCGTCATCGCCCCTGAACCGATCCACTTGCATCTTGGATGAGCATTGGCTAATGTAGACTTGTATATATCTCTTATACACCATGGATAATAAATGATCGATAATGCTTTTATGTTTCTCTCCTCCTCTTCCTCCAGTTGTAATGGCTATATATGGGTTTGCAGAAAATGTCACCAGGGTGGCAAGGTGATGGAGCTCAAACCTTCTTTTTCCTTGTCACACCTGCTTTATTGATATATTGTATATTTTTCAATTGTCACTATTACAATGCATCGCGACCTTTTGGTAGCATAATTCGCTTTTCCTCCAGCTTATACGTTGCGTACGATATCACAATCATCAATGCAGTAGTGCACATGGACACTATTTTGCCTGTACCTGTAAACATTTTGACGCGTTGTTATTACCGGCAATAGCTCATAAAAGATTTTCAAAAGATACTCACGATACTCGGGTGCTTGTGTCACTGTCCATGCAGCCACCTTGATGAATTCTGAAGCAAGGCTTCCAATGGTGTTAACAATAGCAATTGCGAGTGCACGTGTTTCTAAATATCAACAAACCCAATCAGTATATGGCTAATAAGCGTGTTACTCCCTTTTCCTCCTACCTGCATCATCTTGATGGATCTCGTTATTCCATGCCATCATGATTGGAACGGTACCGAGTATTGGCACAACCATATACATGCAAACGAACAAGAGAGCCACAGGAACATGCCCATGATTGACAACGACAAGTAGGATATAAGAGACTAGAGCAAATGAGGCAGCAATCTCGATATGCAGATGACGTTTGCCGTAACGATCCGATAGATGGCCTTGTAAAACAATGACGGGTCTAAAGTAATGCACATCAATGAGCAACTTGAGATGAATGATCATCCTGGATGAACGTACACTGCTACGATATAGATGGGCACTGTCATGTAATTGGCAAAAGACGCTTCGTATCCCATCTCGCGTAAAATGATGGCAAATTGTTGCAAGATTCCGATTCCAATGTGGTGACAAATGAAAATGATGATGAAAAGATAAATGTAGGGCGTTGCGCAGACATTGTGTAGCGTGGCCATGTTGAATCCGGTGGCTATGACCTTTTTGCCTTGAACTTCCAAACGCTTAATTGCGACATGACGCTCCTCGTTGCTCAAGAAACGGGTATTGTGTGGATAATCAGGCAGCACCATGAACCCGACAATGCCAATACAAACGGCCATCAGACCTTCAATGATAAAGAGCCATTTCCATCCTCGCATCCCATGTGCGCCATCCAATGTTTGTGCGATGGCTCCACTGATCAATCCAGAAAACGATCCCTTGGATGATGACATTCATGAGCTGAAATGCACGAGCAGCAAACTGTAGGATGATGATGATGATACATTACCGAAACTAAAACGTCATAAGCAAATATCAATATTCCTGCTGCCATCGAATCTGAAAGGGGCTATATATACATACAATGGTGACCTGCCGTAAAGATAGCGGTGCGCGTTCCAAGCTCTTGATGCGTATACCAGTTGCCAAGAAGATAAATCATGCCTGTATAGAACGGCTGTTGACGAAATGGATTAATCGAATGTGTGGCATGATGGTTCCTTGATTGATCACTCACAGCTTCCGCAAATCCTAGGCAAATACGTAGCCCAAACAAGCCTGCATGTGTCTTTACAGTAGCCATGAAAGAAACCATAGCACCCCACAAGCACACAGAAAGTGGCAGCATGATCCGTGGTCGCACCTTGGGCATAATCGCATTACATGGAATCTGCAAGCTTAAAAGAAGTATCGGTTGTAAGCCATAGAGAGAAAAAAAAGTAGCCATGGCAACGCGCTGCTTACTTACCAAACATAGCCAATAAAGAACATGGTAACAGCCCAATTGTATGCGGCGTTATGCAGATCCAAATCTTCCTTCATACCTATGGAATGCGGTTGAATATGGCGCACCTGGATACCCGACCATTAACCGTACCGGTTGTATATGCGTTCGCTTTGCATCGTGAAGCATTGTAAGTTTACGATTCTTTCTTTCCCCATGTCACTAGCTGTTAACGTACGCATGTTGTTCCGATCCAGCCCATTCGCCCAATACGCCAGGAATCTGTATAGGCTTTAACCATGAAAAACTGCTCTGCGCATATGAAAGCAAATGAAACACTTGCGCCCAAAGTAAAAGACTCAGGTCGAGCTTTCTGATCAACCGCTTCTCGATGATTTTCTCCTCGGCCGTGAGGACCTCTTCGCTCGTTGCTGGTGTTGTTGTCGTCGAACTGCTTGCAACATCGGATCCACGTGGTAATAACGGCTCACGTTCAAGGTCTTGTCCTTTCAACATTCTGATGATAGGCGTTGCAAGTCAGCTATTAACAAGGAGACAAGAAAAGGTGGTCAAACAACGCCGTGCTTTATATGGCGAAAAAGAGGTGTGTGTCACGCAGCATATGCAACGACGGCGCGTGTGAATAAACAAAGATGCAGCAAACAATGACATTCATCCATTTCCACCATCTCGCTTTCTATCCCCTTTTGATTCTACTCATGTGACTCCAACCCATAGTCTCTTAATAGCCAAATCCTTGCTAAATAAATAGATTGTATTATATTGGAGGAGATAATTATAATATCATAAAAGTATGCATTTGAGTTGACAAGGTTACTCCTTATCAATAGTGCTGTCAGTCTCAATACGCTTGACAGGCTTTGGAAGTAATATCTTCTTTTCTTCAAGAAAGTATACGGCAAAGCAAACGATGATCATCAATGCGGTCGTCGAGGTGGTGACGATCTTGCCAGTGCCTACAAGATTTAAAGCCATGATGAGCCGGTTATAGCAGCAGACGAGATGGATGATGTGATACTTACGAAAGGCTGGTGCTTGAGTCACTGCCCATGCAGGTACATTGATAAAGTTGGGTGCTAGGTTACCGATAGAATTAACCATAGCAATGGCCAAGGCACGTGTTTCTGAAACAAAAGCAATCAGCTATTTTGCATGGATCACCACAACCACAACCACCCATTCCACACAACGCACCTGAATCACATTGATGAATTTCATTGTTCCAAGCCATCATGATGGGTGAGATGCCAAGTACAGGAACCACCATATATACACAGACAAACAACAATGCCACAGGAACGTCACCGTGGTTGACAGCAACAAGCAGAACATACCATAGCAACGTCCATGCTGTACCTGCTTGGATATGCCAGTGCCGTTTGCCGTAGCGATCGGATAAATAGCCTTGCAATACCATCACCATGCTAATAAAAATGAACGTCTTGTTAATGTCATATTGGATATTATGACAAGGAAGGGGGTATACACATACGCGGCAAAGCACCACACGGGCACAGTCATGTAGTTGGCAAATGAAGCCTCATAACCCATTTCCTTGAGGATAATGGCAAACTGCTGAAGGATACCCATACCAAGCTGCATGCAGCTAAAGATGATGATAAAGAGGTAAATGTATGGCGTAGTGCATACATTGCGTAATGTTGTCAAGTTGAGACCTGTGGAAACGATCTTTTTGCCTTGTCGTTCAAGACGCTTCATGGCCACAGCTCGCTCACCAGCATCCAAAAAGCGAGTATTGTGAGGATAATCCGGGAGAAGGAAAAACCCAACTATGCCAATCGCAACGCCAATAAGGCCTTCAATAATAAAGAGCCATTTCCATCCTCGCATGCCATGCGCACCATCTAAAGTCTGTGCGATGGCTCCACTGATTAATCCAGAAAAGGCTCCCTTCATTTATACAGAGCCAAGTTAAATGCTTGTAAACGTCATAGAGGAATATCAATGGGCTTACCGAAACTATAGCATTTCATGAGCCATCATTACATAATCTGTCAATGTGTGTATGTGTACTTACATTGTGATCCAGCAGCAAAAAAGGCGGTACGTGAACCAAGCTCTTGGCGAGTGTACCAGTTGCCAAGGAGATATACCATACCAGGATAGAAAGGCTGTTCCCGAATCAAACAAAGAGAATGAGTATGATGAGTATTGCTGCAAGTGGGGATTCTTTGATCTTGTGACAATGATCCTTGTGCTAGGGAATATGGCACATCCACTTACAGCTTCTGCGAAACCAAGACAGATACGTAAACCAAATAAGGCACTATGATTGTTTACTAGTGCCATGAAGCAGACTACAGCTCCCCATAGGCACACAGCAGATGGTAACACGAATCGAGGGCGTAGCTTTGGTAGTACGGCATTGCAAGGAATTTGTAAGCTATATGAACCAAAACGTTAATAACACCATCGCGGCATACTACATCCATTCTACAGTACCAGACATAACCAATAAAGAACATAGTGATACCCCAATTGTATGCAGAGTTGTCGAGGTCCAGGTCTTCTTTCATGCCAGTTGTATAAGCATTGGCTATATGACAAACCAACCCATCATGTGCCGTTAGTATGCATATTATATCTATATCCCCTTATTGACAGGTGACATACGCATGTTGTTTCGATCGAGGCCATTTGCCCAATAAGCAAAGAACCTACAAATCAGCGTAAGCATACTCGTTTCCTCCCAACAACAAGATCACGTAAATCGTTACTCACGCCCAAACCATAAGGTGATAGTCGAGTTTACGGACCAGCCGTTTCTCGACTTTTTTCTCTTCCGGAGACAACTCATGTGGCTGGGTATCATCCATTTGCACAGAACTCTCCTGTGGTGGTGCTGCTGCCACGGCAGATTGTTCAATATCCTGATCTTGAGCCATATGTAATATCGCAGTGGAGGAGGAGGAGATATGAGCACAATCACGAGGAAAAGGGAATAGCTATACATCCCGAATCCCAGGTGTCTTTATATACGAACAAGGAAAAATATCATCACCGTGTGAATGATGACTGCAGCAAACTGAAAGCAAGAAACCATGGCATTGTACCACTCTGAGCCAAGAGAACACTGGTGATCGAATAAAAGAATCAAGCTGGATCAAATGTCTGACGCAGATCAGGGCGCACATGTTGCATACAATCACAAGTACAGTAGAAAGAATACTGGGTGTGTGTGTGTGAACGATTTCATACAGGTACAAGATGGCGGGTGTGACACAGCATTGCTTATTGTGGCAATGTTTCCCGACGACCCCACAATGCCGACTCATTTGATTGCTGCCTTGCGTGTTACCCAACATCATCAAGCGATATACGTACGCTGATTTGATACGCGGTGTCCATGATACGGCTCTTTCAAGAATAGCTTATGTGGTAAAGAGGTCTCTTGCAGAGTAGTACGCTGGCTGTATTCATAGTCCCTTTGTCGACTGATAATCCAACAATGCGAACCGTATATTCCAGCTTGAAGGTGATCGGGCTTTGGCTGCAAAGAAAAGCGAGAAGTGGGTCTTTTATCCACTTTTGTACTTTGCAAGTTGTATCCCAATCTGCAAAAGGAAGATGGGAAAACCCAAAAGACTGGAGGGGGAGGTATTGCAACAAAAAGGCAAATAGCTCGGCCCTTTTTCTATTAGCTAATTATCACTAAGCGACCACCAACTAGCTTTTGCGTGAGAAAAAAAAAACAATTGCGGTGTTGTGGATCAATCATCAATGAAATCTCAAGGTTCACAAGTTGTATCTTTGGATCGGCTCTTTACCAACCGACACCGAAATATCATAAAAGACAAAGCAAGGTGTTGAAAAGCATAGGTTGTAATACACGTGATCATGCCATGTGTAACTTGATACTACAGACTTTTGACAGCAAACACGATTCAGTCTTTCCGGGAGTATGGATGCTACCACTGCTTGATTTGGTCACAAAACAACAGATGTATAATGAAAAGCCCGCTCCATAATGATGATAGCTATGAGGTTCTTTGTATAGCATTTCCTGTCGGATGTCAATCTAGGCGGCGCGATAACAAAGAAAAAGTGGAAACCGCAGACTTCCAAGAAAAAGACAAATATATGGACCCCATATTCCCCAGACCCCTGCGTTTATGGCGTTACCTAATAGCAAGAGCGTCCTTCTTTCCAGATATTCCAGATCACCCTTCTATACCTTTTTGATTGCATAAAGCCTTTTATTCCAGCGGTGATATATAGCTAAGCACATATACAGGATACAAGCTAAGCTTTTTTGGTGGTGTTGGTGTTGGTAGTGGGTAATTCCTCTGTAGGCACAAATTCTACTCGAAGGTGCACTTTGCCGTGGCTGGAGAGTCCTAACATGGCAGGCAAGTTGATCCTATATATGGAAAGTCAGCATAAAAGAAAAGGAGAAAACCATCCCATAGAGTCGTCATAGATACCAATCATCGAAAACACTGCCATTGAAGACATCTTGAAGATCAATTTTGGCTTCACCAATCTTGTCCGTGCCAAGAATATCCTTGTCCTTGACCTTCAAATAAAGCTTGTGCTTGACTCCTTGCCGAACAGTGAAAGCAAACGTCTCGTTGTAAACGGGATTGTTGGTATTCTTGGCCTCACTCGTACGTTGCTTGTGATTCTCATCCACCCACAGCTCACTGAAAGAAAAAACGGTTGTCAAATGACATGAATACAAATGATCAATGCTTGGCACTCACATGAAGGGATCATTCTTTTCATCATCGTAAACGATATCATCAGCAACAGGATATAATACAACAACAATAAGCATGCCTCACCTTCCCAATCATATCTTGATCCTTGAGATCCTTGGCTTCATCTACACGAGGTATCGGATGTGATTAGATGGATATGGATATATGTACGAACCAAAGAGAGTGGTGAAGAACGTACATATGGTGACTGAAAGAACACCTTCAGGATGTCTTGTTGCGAGCATGTTGTAATGAGGGAAAAAGAAGGAATGAAAGGCGTCTCTGAGGTGGTGGTGGTGGTCGAGTGATATTTACAGTGACAATACAAAGCTGCAGAGAGCATGCGTCATGCTGATGTCTGATGATCTCTCCTTAATGCACCTTGTCTACTGCATGAATCGGATGCAACCTTTTTCGTGTTACCATGGATACTCTCAGTGCGTTGCCTTGGTCATACTGATAAACCCAGGCAGGCTGATTTACAAGTGCAGTGATGACCAGTGCGCCTTGAATTGACTTATGGTGGTAGTGACAATGCGCTGCATACTATTATCGTACTTGTCGTTGTCGTTGGATTAAAAATACCATCAATGAAACATCGATCTTCGTGTGTCAGCAGGAGTGATGCTTGTCTTTGATATGTATCATGCATGCAATCGAAAATGTATCAGGTAAATATAAAGCTGGATCGAGGGTCGACGCTCTGCGCATGTTGCATCATAGACTCTGCTGAGCAACGTAATATCGACGTAAGAGATGATCATGTTGAAAGTGCACTGCTGCGTGTATAGTTGCATCCAGCTGTTGTAAGCATTGTGTTGTTGATTGTCATCCTCCCATGCTCTTCCTCAATACCATCCATCAGAGCTGCAGCACGATATCGTTTTGACATGCTCGTTTATTCCTCAACAATGTAACAATCCTTCTTCATGCTATATAGACTACGCTGATACTACCTTTGATGACTCTTCGCTGATCCTGCCACCCTTTGTGCCATCGCCATTCCCACTATTTGATAAGGTACATTAGAGCCATATGCAGTTGCCAATCCGTATCATTCATCAACCTTACCTATAGCTTGATGCAATCCTCCCTCAATATCAGCTCTGCTGTTCGATGTCCAAGGCAAGACACTCGTATACTTTTGGTGGATCAGGACATGCTTTTGGTGAAAGTTGCTTGCCGTCATAAGCAATGGAGTGTATCGTGTAGATTGGCAAGCTGTGTCAAGGTGCCGATTGAGTTAAAGTGACCCATCCCATGCTTCAGTTGCTGTGTGCATTGGTGGATAAGAAGTCTTGATGTAGTCTTTTTGTTGTGTCAATGGCGCTTTGCGAATGGCGGTTGTGGTATTCAATGAGTTGGATGAGGAGGTGTACTGGGTACGGAAAAGAAAGAGAGAGAACACACCAGGATCATGCAGCAACCCAAATCAGTAGACTTTGTAAACAAATCAATATCAACCTACCCCACACATACATGTATCCATGCACTTTGTCAAATGAATAAACGGATCCGAGGAATACATATGATGAAACTGAAACATTGCACGTGTAATACGGGTTGAATCGCGTCTTCAACAGACGTCTTGAAGCCATAGCAATGACACGTGTTCATGCGGCAATATAACAACTCTCCCACGGAACGATCCACACGCGGGGTAATCATCAGCACATGAAGAAAAGGGTTGCTAGTTCCGAGAAACGAAATCGGGTCGGGATGCAAGAAGCTATGGACAACCTATAATTGGCAAATTCCGGAGCGGATGTGCTTATAGCTCCTCTTGTTTGACATGTGAGAAAAAAATGGACGCGCTTTACACCCGAAGCACTCATGTGCCACAGCTTATGCTTCTTGTTATTCGGTCTGGGTGCCTAAAAAGAAGATCAAAGAAAGAGTTGTCTGAATTCCAAATCACGCCATGCTACAAAATCACATTCAGGGCAATCGGCTATCACCGGAGAGAGGGGAGACAAACCATGCAACCTTGTTACGCACATGCAAATTGCGGGGTGGTAGTAATGATGATTGTCGTCGTCGGGAAAGACTATCACAACAAAATAGAACCATTATACAACACATTCGAGATCATTATGTCATGTTCAAACAAAAAGGTGATTGTTCCTCTTTAATGGTTGTCGTGTGTGATTGTGGAATCGTATATGTACACTAAAGTATTTTTTTTGGTAATTTACAGAGCACCATCGACCTTGGCAGCGTGGCAGATCAAGTCGACAACACGGGTGGAGTAACCGTACTCATTGTCATACCACGAGATGAGCTTGACAAAGTTGGGGTTGAGGGAGATACCAGCCTTGGCATCGAAGATGGAAGAGCGGCTGTCACCCAAGAAGTCAGTGGAGACAACTTCATCCTCAGTGTAGCCGAGAATGCCCTTGAGCTCGTTCTCAGAAGCATCCTTGATGGCCTGCTTGATCTCATCGTAGGAAGCACCTTGCTCAATGCGAACAGTCAAGTCAACAACAGAGACATCGGGGTTAGGGACACGGAAAGACATGCCGGTAAGCTTGCCGTTAAGGTGGGGAATGACCTTGCCAACAGCTATACATAATACCGAATAAGCATCACGTTACACATACGCAAACACATCACCCATGCTATAACATCCTCCTTCACCCGGGTGTCCTCGGAACCCATCAACACAAATAACAACAACAAAAACTTACCCTTAGCAGCACCAGTGGAGGCAGGGATGATGTTGGCACCAGCACCACGGCCAGCACGCCAGTCCTTGCCAGAGGGACCATCAACGGTCTTTTGGGTGGCAGTGGTAGCGTGGACGGTGGTCATGAGACCCTCAACGATCTTGAACTTGTCATCAATGACCTTAGCAAGGGGAGCCAAGCAGTTGGTGGTGCAAGAGGCGTTGGAGATGACTTGGTATTCAGACTTGTAGGAATCAAGGTTGACACCGCAGACGAACATAGGGGCATCAGCAGAAGGAGCAGAGATAACAACCTTCTTGGCACCACCGACCAAGTGAGCCTTAGCCTTCTCAATGGTGGTGAAGACACCAGTGGACTCAACAACATAGGCAGCACCGTCTTGACCCCAGGGGATTTGGGAGGGATCACGTTCAGCGTGGACAGTGATAGGCTTGCCGTTCACAATAAGCTTGCCATCCTTAGCCTCAACGGTACCCTTGAAGCGGCCGTGGGTGGAGTCGTACTTGAACATGTAGACCATGTATTCAAGGTCAATGAAGGGGTCATTGACAGCAACAACTTGAACGTTGGGGTTTTCAAGGGAAGCACGGAGGACAATACGACCGATACGACCGAAACTATACGTCATCCACCATTGTCAACATACAAGATGCATCATAATATCATGCCATGTGAGAGAAAGACTTACCCGTTAATACCAACTTGGACAACCATTATGTGTGATGTGTAAAAGAAAAAGAGAAACTAGAGGATCAAAAGAGGTGGCATGATTGCTCTGAATTTATAGTTTTTGCTCAACGTGTATCGCCTACGTCAGGACGCGTGCCTTACTCCGATTCACCACTCAGCAATCAACACCCAACTAAATTCTGATGAGATGATACTCGATAGGATTACAGCTCATACACACACACACACACACATACCACAACACAAATATTCGCATATCACACACACGCCATTTTTTCATGTTGTATGCGATTTATTGTTCCATGGAAAGATCGATTGCATATACGACCCATTTGACTTTATGTATACACCCCCTACACGATAACGTTGTTATAGTCATGCAATAGCAATTGTATTTTGATGCAGATAAGCCATGTGGGTATTGTATCTATGCTGTATACAGCGCTGGCATAATAATGGGAAGAATGGTTGATGCTCAATGGTTAAGCGGGCCAAGCTGGGAAAGCAACTGGAATTAGCGGGACGTGATTCAACAGCGAGAGATCTTCCCGCAAACATGCGGTACACTGATACAACTTGGCTTTTATCCTATTTGTTTTGTTGTACCCATTCCAATCGCCTTGACGAGTTGTTTGATAGCAGTTACCTGATGATAAAGCCCATGAATGTTGAAAGCGAATCAATGATTCGGTGATCACCAATCTGCGTACAGTGACTCGGTACCCATCTTATCGTACAATATTACCAGGCCCGCTTAGCTTATCGATGATCCTTCATATCTGTACCCAATCACCAGCAAGTTTACCTATATTTGTCATGCGAGGAAAACGGGTAAAATGTCAAGTGCTTGACGACGATGGGAAAAGAGACAACAAACGAACTTGATGTGCACCACGATCCCGTGGTGGTTAGTAACCTGCACCACATTACCTTCTTTTGTGTGTGTTATTGCATGTCATTCTCGGTTGGTACCATGCATGTTGGCGTTTTCTCATACCCAGCTTATTTACACTTGTACCCATGGCAACTCGATAATTGAAAATAGGGTAGAGGACATAAAGGACCCATTCCTACTCGTGGAGTAACCATACAAGACACACAAGGGCCCCAAGTCAACCCCAGGTACATGATGGCTTTTATCCCCGTGACGAATGGTGTAACAGCATCAGCAGCAAAAAAGGTGCTCAAGTCATCCTCCGCGATGATAGGAGAAGAAAGAATACAGAAGCTGCTTTTGTCATGCTACCCATGATTGTGCTGCATAGACGTATAGTTTCTCCCGAGTGGTGCGTGCCCGTGATGAAATTTGGGTTCCTAAAATGGGGCAGAGCAAAATACAAAGGTGAATTATGCAACGTGTCTCAAATGACACATGCGTCCTGGATGCAGATGAATATAGAATGATGGCCTCATCGTTCCTTGTATGATAACAATGAAAGGCTGCTGGAGGAGGAAGAAAGAAAAAAGAGGACAATGAGAATGGATCGGGAAACAAAGACACCATTTGCCAAAACAGCGCAAGGAAAAGAAAGAAAAAACATGCGTACACCAAGAATCCCTTTTTATTTTAGGCAAGAGAGGAAATGCATAGAGGTCGCCGCTGTCTGTTTTTTTGATATCCTTCAAAGGACTTTCCTGCCAATCAAAAGGATCCCCGTGATGGGCAATGACGGTGTTGTTGTTGCTGATACACCCACGCACATGCGAGACCAGACATATCTCTGCACCCAAAATCATGTATTCTCTTTTGTTATGGGTCATCATTCACAAAAAGGGATTTGCTTTTTTTTTTTCTCGAGCTGAATTGTCCTGGTCTTTAAATATAAAGGTAAGGTCCTCCCCAGCACCGTGTATTATTGCTCACTTCATTCTTCTTTCTTTCTTCCCATTACCATGGTATCATCACACTCATCAACAAGAAGCAGTACTACAACCACCATCCGAGATATCCTTGCTGTTAGGGCGTACTATCCACATCACAACTACTGTTTACTCCACCGGGTATATTATTCTACAACTTGGTGTCCACACTGTGGCCAAGATCTGAAATAAGGAATCAAATCAACCAAGAGAGGTAACAAAATGTTTGTTATTAATTATATAAACACGCCAACTTACACAACGTGCCCTACTACAACAGCAGGCCTTTCTTTCATATTGCATTACATACCTTACTTCCAAGGGTGGTGATGTGTAGCATCCACACAAAGCAGCAACCTTACTTTTAGTATATCCATTATCATCACAAGATCCCATGAGACTGAAAATGAAACGAACTTTTTATACCAAATACCCAACAACATAGCACCTTCAAGGCGCTTTTCCTCTCTCTCTCTTGTTGTTACGGTTTTCATATCCAAGCTTTCTATCTGAAATAAATGCAACCGAAAAGATAAAAAGAGCAAGCGGGGAGAAACGGGTTGGGAACCCATTCTTTGGTCTGGAACTTGCATTCATGGTGTTTTGTTTACAATTAACCATCAACAGAAGGATTGCAGCACAAAAGGTCCCATGCCCATAACTAGTTTACACATGATATGCATCTCCCCCATTCTTTTTTCTTTTTCCAATCATTGGCGATCCCCCACCCAGTAATTCGTTTTTGTCTATCTGCTACCATATTTGGTTTGCCTATAAGCATCACGACTTCTTCCAAAGTATCAAGTGCCAATAAGCAGCTGGTAGTATGTACCTGAGGATATCAGCCAAGTTCGGTTGCTTAGGTGTTAAGTGCTAAGGGTACATTCACCTTGGTTATATACCGCCACCAGCTGCTGAGTAGGTTAGGTATGTAATGGCTGCTAAGTTCTAAAAGCCATGTCGCAGCACTTGACATCTACCCGAGTAATTCTTTATCTCATCCCCTGTACACTCCTCGGATTATTTCCCATTTTCATATCGGGTAGCCATATTACTAGCATTATAAAGTCATTCTATTACCACGATGGATGTTGGTCTGCATGCAGTAAAACGAGAGAAATGTTGGATACTTATCATGCATTATCCGTTTCATACTGTTATTGCCTTGTTCCTGCATAGGTACGTTCATGTTCTAGCTTTGTGTATCAGAGAAATCACCGAATTACGGCATTGTTGGTGCTTCTTTTTCACTAATCTACCACCAATGTTACCTACTTCCCAATGGATGAAGCATACAAGCCTTGACGTGGTGCGAAAGGGACTCGTTTCCTTCACTCGCATTTGTATACGTAGCAAAGTGGGATATGCATTGTATTATACAATGGGTTGTGAAGAGAAGAATACATGATAGAGTTGTCATCAAGCCCATAATTATGAATAAGCTCCATGTAGGGTAAGCTAATCAGCTGTTTCAATGCCAATGTTACCATAGTTATCGAAGAAATCCGATTCTATGTACGCATTCCTTGGTCTTCTTTTGTCACACCGTGAAGCGGATTGGTAGTTCCGCGTTCCGAGTATTCTACAGGTGACATTTTGCCTCCAGGAGATAATGCATGCAATATGCGTATGCTCATTTACAAGGCTAAATAGATGTCTTTTGGCCATGAAAACGTAAACCTTTCCACTCTTGGAACAGCCATCATCATTCGTTTGCAAAATGTCACACGGCAATATCATCCTTGAGAAGACGTGTATATAGGATCATCGGCCAAAACGCCATCAGTAGTATAATTATATTGGCTGTTGGGGTGACCGTTCCATCATCATCCTCAGATTTTATTTATTAGATGTTGGATCAATGTATTAAGTCAATGTGGATGGATGATACAACATCATTCTGAATCAACGCAAGCTGTACTGGTGCACTTTCGTACGTAACATGGGTTTGTTTAGTAGCGTATAGAATGCTTCGCGCATAAATAATGAGTACGGTTCAAGAAATGGAGTCCCTAATCCGCATCCTCTCCTTTTGGTCATGTTTGTAAATGAGGTCCATGATTATCATACGGCAGCGTTATAATGCTTGGTATACTGGATGATTGCAAAACATGGTCCTGTGCATCATATCAAGAGGGGTTGAATTTTTGGTAGTAGAACAAAGCCACTCTTCAATAGGGATGTTACCATAATCAATAGCCTGACCAGATCAACGTATACATATATACACCACTCCAACCAACACAAATGGATTATCCAGCCACTTAATGAAATATATACATGTGTGTGTGAGAAAGATCGCGAAAGGAGATAAATGTTACGCGAGAGGCTTTATTGCTGATAGGATGTTGTATGGATTGTTTAGTCGAAAAGACCGAAGCCCATATCCTCATCGGATTCTTCAGCCTCTTCCTCCTTGGCCTCTTCCTTCTTCTCCTCACCACCAGCGGGAGCAGCACCAGCAGCACCAGCAGGAGCAGCACCAGGAGCGCTGAAACCGCTCAAGAGTTCCTTAAGGTCTTGACCTTCCAAAGCCTTGGCGAAAATGGAGAACCAGACGGGCTCGACGGTGAGACCAGCCTTCTTGACCAAAGTCTGAAGGTTCTCAGCCTAGAAAGAAAGAAAATAGAAAAGAAGTTTAGTCATGGTGACCATGGGGATTGAATTGAATTGTGCGTGTGTGCGCTCTATCAATAAAGCTCCAAACACAAGAAGATGAGGTTTATCCAATGAATACATACAGACATATCAACTTCACCATCCTGAAGGATGAGAGCAGCGTAGGTAAGGGCGAGTTCAGCAGTCGACATTTTGATGGATGGATGGATGGATAACGGTGCTGTCAGAAAGAGGGAGCTAGCTTATTGCACGCACCCCTTCCTCTTGTCATCCAATCTCCCCTACAACCCGATCCAAAGCCAGCTTCCCATTCTCCTTCCTCATTGGTTGATTTTCTACAGCCACTCATAGAGCCAATCATTCTCGTGACAAGCGGTGGTTGCTATGCATTATGCCATGGCAACCGATTCCCCAATCATTGCCGATTATAAAAGCAGAGATATATACGTTTGTCCTGTTATTCCTGTCATGATCGCTATATACACCACTTATTCAAGTACGAATTACACACTCCACGAAGCAGGAACAACGCGAAGTAAGGTCAACTACCTGCATACAGCTGGTAACAAGTTATACCGCAGCCGGTAGTCATGTGTATATCGACTGCATAATCAAAGTGAATTGAGTTTTGGCTTTTCCTCATGAAACATTTCTCTCCTCTTTATTCTGTTCCACAACATTGCTCAGCCCAACTAACTACCACTCCAGGACTTCTTTAAAGGTAAATGGACCCATGGGTACGCGACATTACATAGCAAACGCATTGCATTGTCCTAAACGAAGGTGTGTAGTGGGTTAATGTCGGCCGGCTGACACCATTGACTTTTCCATGCTAAGGGACATGCGACACGACGACGCCATGCATCACGTGAGCAAGGCTTTTTCCGCAAGGTTATCGCCCGATGATCCGTTCCAACGTTTACCAACCGAGATTATGATTCAAATATGGAGCAACATCAACACTCTTGATCTTTTACGTTCATGCGTCATGGTATCGAGGACATGGCGTGATCAATTACTGCAATGTGGATATCTATGGACGAAGGTTTCGGTGCATCAGGAGGATCAGTTATCATCAATTGCGTTATCCGCTGTGAGCGATCATATTCAAAGGCTTCGTCTCTTTTATCTCTCTTGTCGCTGGCTTACTGGATTGCATCATAAAATTATGCAAGGATCCTTTACAAGTATTACGCATCTCACCATCATGCTTGGTAAGGTATCTCCTCATTTCACCCGTCAACCTCATCATCATCATTGGGCTTACACGGATATGTAGGTGGTCAAGAGCACATGGAAAAGCAGTTGTTGGTTCAAATGTTTGAGAAATTGGGATGCACCTTGAAGTCGCTATATTGCCAAACACTACAAAACTTTCCGGATCTTGCTGTTGTGACAAAGACTTGTCCTTTTCTTCATTCACTGGTGTACAAAAACTCGCATGGGCTCTTCAACCTTGATGCACTTGAACCGTATCCCGGAGAACTGAGGTCGTTGACAATAGAGAATCATTGCATCGATGACATTGAACGCGATCAGCTCATCTCCATCGTATCCAATCTGGGACGACACCTGCAAGCATTATCAGTGTTTCCATGTGGGGAAGAATGCATCAGCGACGTGCAGCGATATTGCCCCGACATCCACACGATTGTTTGGAACTGCGGATACCCAACATTAGATGGCATCCATGGATGTGAGATAATATTACCACCACCGCCGCCATCCTACAAGGGATTACGACACTTGTCCATTGCACCTCATCATATTGAACTAGTGGTTGCCCTGATGATCAGATTTAAAGATACGCTTGAGACGCTTCATTTGACCTTGGTATTACTTCGCAGCTGTGATCAATTGGAACGACTCAAAGATGTTGCGATGGAACGCCTCTACTCCATGTCTATTCGATGGGTACGGGATCGTGACGCTGGAACCAGGATTGCTGCAGCTATACTTGATACATGCCAAGAGTCCCTTCGAGTGCTCAGCTTGCAGAAATTATATATGACGCCATTGATACACCATTTGAGTAGCTTGAGAAGCTTGGAATCACTGCGACTGGATAGCGTACTATATAGCGAGGATATGACAATTTACTGGGATCACTTGCTCAATCATGACAACAACAAAAAAGTCGCCTTGTCCTCTCTGGAGTTTCGCAACGTGGATATTGCAGATCACCACTTGGTACTCCTCGCAAGAATCGGCACCTTGAAGAACTTTACACTTTCATTCACTGATGATCACGACTCAGTTTGCACGGATCATGGCATACAACAATTCTTTAACGAAACCAGGAGCGCATTAAGGAACGTGGTACTGGATTTCACACCGATATCGTGGTCAACATTCGACGTTTTGGGAAGGGAGATACCATCATTAAGAAGGGTGACAGTTTCGAAGCATATACCAATCGATTCGGTGAACGCCTTTAGGAAGAGATACCCAAGATTGCGTGTCGAGGTGGTGAAAGAAAAGGAACGCGACATTTACGCCTTTTGTTGATATCCATAATAATGTAAATGAGATCACCTTTTTAACACGCTTATAATAAACAGTCATGCGCAGATATATAGCAATGCTTTGATTATTACAATCCAAATTTTATCCACTATATAGTACAACAACAAAGATGGTATTCTCTTTTGTCTAATTTAATTACTTGAATTGCAGGGTATGCGTTTTTGAATCGAGTTATCCTCTCCAAGGGAAGTTTTTGTACCAGCAGTAATCTCTTTACAAAGGGCAAGTCACCCACTGTGTCCAAGAGCTTGTCAGTGATTTGAGGAAGCGAAAGACCCACAGTCTGTATTGAACTTTGTGTGTTGACGAAGAAATCGATGATGCCATCTTCAGACCATGAATCCCTGGGACCGGAGACGATCTTGATGCATTTTAAAGTCTGTATCTTTGCCAGCAATGAAAATGTCTGATCCGTAAAAGCAACGTCATATATTTCAATCGTGGTCATTGGACATGCATCACCCATTGCTGCTAATCGAGTGAAATAGGATGTCATGTGATGCTCGATGGTCTCATCAAGTTGACATAGGCGTAAGCACTTGAGATGGGGCATGTCGGGTAAAGATGGGCTGGGGATGCTGCGGTCGCCTTGTAAATAGAGTTTGTGCAGTGATGGTCGACACATGCCTCGCATCATTTCTAAGAAACGATCCATCCTGAATCCTGGTACCGTGACAATCGAGAGAGAATTCAACCGATTCAATTGCAGGTGCCGTATGATACGTCCACTTTCAGAGAATATGTCACCACCATATAATGGCGTATTCAACCATAATTGTATGGTTTCCAGGGTATCGCTGTGCTTCTTCATCAAACCAAGAAATAAACGTAAGTCTTGTGGTGCCATTGTCAAATGTCGCAATCCATTGTTGTTGTTGTTGATGTCAGCTTCAATGTCGTCTAATGATAACGACTCCTCCGTGGTATCATGTGCTGGGACAATAAGATAGGCACCGCATGTCAATGTATGTAATTGAGGGCAGCATAGCTCCACCACATCGAGATCACGATCACACACAGGCACATTTAGAACACGTAATCCATTTCCCAATCGAGAAAGCACCCATATCAATTCATGTCGTAACAAGGGCCGAGTAGAATAGTTGTCCAATTTGAGCGCTCTCAATTTTGCGGTGGGGTAAACATCCAAATCGTCGCCATAGCTGCCGTACCAAAAAGGGCTGTTGAATTCAAGACATCTGAGATTGGGACAAGCGGTCATCACAGAGGCAAGGCTTAATGCTGGATCATGTAGACTGATGTTGAGCGTTGTCAGCGTGTTGCCAAGAATCGAAAGTCCACTGAACAAGTCAATGCTATGATCGAAAGCTTTCAATGATATGTATACATCCATCAGTCGTGTTCAAGAGAGAAAGGGATCTGACAAGTCTTACGTAGATTAAGTTTGAGATGCCGTAGATTGACAAATACGCCTCGTTTGATATCCTCAAATAGCAACTGTAGCCATGGGTGATGATGATCAATGATATCGAGTTTCTGGATATGATGTGCCACAGGTAAAAGTGCTCTTGGTGAAAATCGCTCCTTTTCGGTCTTGACGTGGATCCACAATGGCGCGCATTGTATGAGTCGTGTATGCCACGTTTTGGAGACTAAATATGAGCCGGCTAGTATATCTGCTGTATCGAAACCACTCAACACATGGCACAAGATCTCGGTTGGTAAATGATGGAATGAAGTCATCGAGTGCTGGGATACGAGCTTATTGTCACTATCCGCTGAATGCTGGATGCTGTATCAGATATCGTTGTCGTCGGGTTGTGTGTTATGCCTTGCGTGACGCTGAGTCGTGTCAATGCACTAGTTGTTCACATGCTCAGTTGACAGAATTCAACCCATTCTCCTCTAATGTAGACATCGCTTACAGCTTCCAATCGAGATGAGAATAAACGGATCAAAGTTGACGTAAACAAGTGGAGAAGAAAGGCGGCTGCAGAAAATGTCGGGATGATTGCTTTGCTTTGTGAAACAAAAGAGTCGTAGCTGTAAAGAAAAGTCGTAGATGCAAGAATGCAAGTGAGCTCTCATTGTAGCCAATTACTATCGCCTGGTGAGATACCCCTTTTACACTCTTGCGAGTACACTGAGGTCTACCCCATATATTTTAACGTCCATTCTTAGTGCGAGAGCCATCGGTCTAGCTGTAGTATGCGACGGTAAACTAGGCTCGCACAAGTTATTAAAGTATTACGCAGAGGTTGCATTCGATTTATTACATGATTCATATTATCATATTGCATTATTCGATGTCTTCCATGAGCTTTAATATCGAGCATTGCTGAGCTATAATCTTTTCTCTAGCTAAGATGAAGATGATCCGGTTACACCTCATCACAACGCACCACAGGGATGATAGCTACTACTACTACTACAACAATGAAAATGAAATGACAATGAAACGATAAATATGACCACTAACACCAGCCCTAACCCACAAAATGACAGTAACTAGCTACCCGAGGTTGCTTGCTTCGATCCTAAACTTTTGATCCATGCATCGTCCACACTACTTGTATTTCTGTGCATTCATCATCGGACGCTGCCGTTCTACATCCTCATGATGAAGCGTGTGATTTTAATTTTAACAGAGGTTTCATCATGTCCTGACGAATCTTTTGACCAATTTTCACAATGGAGCTGGGCAATCGTGGGGACGTGCACTACACCACAACCTGCTTGTGCTCCGTCTCTCCTATATTTGGACTGTCCGATTCATAAAAACATCATAATGAGAGATGTGGTTTATAAATGAATGAAGTTGATCAGCATATCCCAGCGAACCGACTTACCAAGTTTCATGCTCGAAATGGGGGATCTCAAGGTTATTCATTCTAACTGACATTTCATGATTTTGGACGGGTACGGAATTTCCGTCCTTCATAGTCAATCCCATATTATACCCTCCCATTCAATATTTTCAAATGAAGCATGAGGGCTTTATGAAAAACGAAATTGATCAGCATGTCCAAGAGCATCTTGTGTGAAAGTTTCATCTTTGAGAAAGGGAATCTCGAGTCATGGGACCGCCCACCCTATGTATATGCACGTCCGTTCATTGTCGGACGCTCCCATTTTATTTCTCACAATGAAGCCTGCGAGTTTTAAATGAATGGAGTTGATCTGCATGTCGAAGCCCACCCGCCTGACCAAGTTTCGCAGTGGAGGTGGACAAGCGCGGGGGTGTGCACTATGCACCCTACTTGCGTTCCATCCGTCCGTCGTCTCTCCTAAGTTTGGACCGCCCGATTCATAAAATCATCATAATGAAACATGCAGTTTTTAAATGAATGGAGTTGATCAGCATGTCCCAGCGGATCTGCTTACCAAGTTTCAAGTTCGAGGTAGGGAATCCCAAGGTAATTCATACTAAATGACATTTCAATGAATCCGGGCGGGTGCGGAATTTTCGTCGATCATAGTAAACCCCACATTATACCCTCCCATTCAAAATCTTTGAATGAAGTGTGAGTTCTTTATTAATACAAAGTTGATCAGCATGTCCAAGAGTATCTTGTGTGAAAGTTTCAAGTGTGAGAGAAGCAACCTCGTGATCATGGATTAGTTTACAGTGTGCATGGATTAGTCTGACCGTGCCTGACCTATTTAATTTCCAACCTCTTGCCTCTTTCTCCCACTCTCAACTGTTGCCCCATTCAACTATAACTACCATCTGCGAACGATTGTCCTGCTTCAACCCATCATGTCAACCCTACAACTGCCTTGATCCGATAGCCTTTGACTGAATGGCAAGTTCACGACGTGTACACAACCTTCTTGTCACTCTACTACAGTACCTGCCTTGCACCACTCCTCTTGTACACTCCTCTGCTACAATCAACGTAACAGCATTCATTCCACCAGTTGCTATTAGCAAGCTCTTTATTCCATTGCACTCAAACAGCGTTCACAGCCTTGTCACTCTACTACAACACGCGCTCTATACACTCCTCTGTCACTACCAAACGTGCCAGCAGATGCTATTCCGTTGTCTCAAGTTACCTGCGGCCTCTTCGACTGAGCAGCTGCTAGCCGTTGTATAGAAGCAGCTTTTTTTTTACGTGTGGCAACTTTCTTTATGCATACAGCTTCTAATGGACGATGCCATATCACCCGCAATACAAGCACTGTTCGCCTTGTTGAGCTACAATGAAAATGACCAACAAAGAGATAGACCAACACCTGGATGGAAAAGGAAGCATATCTACAGCGACCACAGAGACTCTTTCTTATATGGATGGATGTATGCAATCAAGTGCAGTAATGTGGAATCTTGGAATGCTGCTTTGGTTACTTGGCGCGTCGTCAGCAGGAACGATGAATTGTACCACGTGGATCCGGTTGAGGATGATGGATTGGATGGTATGGACAAGAGGTCTTATATCTTTGACGAGAGGCGGTTTACCACCATGGATGATATTGCAACACTCAAGTCAATGCATGCAACATCAGCTATTTCTACAATCATGGATGAAGATGCTTATGACGACAGCAACCAAGAATGCTATTGCATAACGATACCCGCCGATTCTATGTGATCCACTGGTTGGCTTTTGGATTGAAAGGGAGGATAGCAATTTGAAGGCCGGAAGGCAAGATTAGATTACCCACATCATTGTATCGAGACTCTTGTTCCTTTTGTCATTTCACTTTCATTAAAGCTTCTCTGTTCATACGCTGATACTGTAGACGATGGGTAGGGTCAATAACGGATTGTATACTTGTTCAAATAGACGCTTGTATTTTCAACGATAATAAACCCTTAGTAATGGTACCCAACAACACTGCTTGATACGAAAGCTTGGTCCATTGTAAGCTTAAATCATTACGGTTAAGAAAGATGATGAGCTCTGTGGCACAAGTACATACATCATAATGCTTACCTATGACAACGACGCTATAAGCATGAGCCACCTTGTAAGTATAGCCTTATATGAGAACGAACCCTGGAGACAAGCAATACCATTACCGCTCATAATCTTGGATGCACTGATCAATTTTGGCTTGTTAACCATACGCCATCATAGGCGGACCTTACTATTCAGGGATTGTCCATCATGCACTCTCCACCCAATAAGAACCCTTCAAGCCCTGCCTCTGAGTATTACTACACCAGTCCCTCTGCATCTTTTCCATTATCAGGGTCAAGCTACTTAACAATGAACAAAGACCACTTGTGATATAGCATGCATAAGAAAACATAAAGATGCCTATATCTCCAAACTTTACAATGAAACATGAGGTCTTACATAGAACAAAGTTACTCGTTGGGGTCAAAAGTACCATGTGTAGAAGTTTCACGATCATGGTGGCCAATCCTAGATTTCGCAATGTCGCCACCAGCCAAACTGGATCCCAGGGTCGACCTCTTGAATTTTTTTCGACGAGGCTGGTAGTGACATTGGCTGAATCTGAGAATGGTTAGCTTGATCGTGAAACTTCTACACAGGGTGCGCTTCACCCAGCCGCGCAACTTTGTTCGATTGAAGAGCCCATGTTTCATTGTAAAGTTTAGAGATACAGGCACCT